>PVJH01024492.1:0-33057 GCA_004026705.1 Nesogale talazaci
CACAGGCTCCTAGATCAAAACAGTGGAGCCACAGCTTTCTAGATGTCAGAGTCAACTCTGCACCAACTAAGGTCCTGAATGTGAGGCTCTTCTTAAAGTTTGCCACGGGGTGGGGTCATGCCCATAGCTGGGTCTACATGCCCAAAGAGCAGAGGAACTGGGAGCACTGGGGATGAAGCAGTGAGGTTCCTGTTTCCATGAACTAGGAGACTGGGGCTTAATGAAGCCCAGAGTGCAGACCTACCATCTCACAGGGTCTGGGAGGGGGAGTTAATGCTGCAGTTGGGGATCCTCCTCCCAGAGTCCAGAAGGTGTGACTAGCACTCAATCTGGAAGGCTGGACCAGAGAAGAGAGAAGAATTTCCCAAACTGAAGAGCTACTGTGAATCATTCTGCTGCATTTGGAGACGTGTTTGCTGTCCATTCCCCTTAATTTCTCCCATCTGCAACGGACACATCTACCTTGTGCTTATTCCAGCATCTTATTTTGGATTTTTGTGAGCGTGAATCAATTAGTATTGCTACTGGGGTTTCAGGTCGTACATTCATGGGTTTATCTTGAACGAATGTGTGAACATGGTGCCTCTACACTCAGTGACTGACTGCCGAGCACTTTGCTCAGTAATACACCTGTCTTAGAAATAGACTTGTCTTAGTATCAGGCTTGTCTAGCAGTGGCTTCCCCAAAAGGTCCTGTCAAAATAGTGGCTTCAGAGGCAGAGAAATAACTGAGCTCAGGGGGGTAATGGTGCCTGTGTTTGGGGACTTCATAGGGGTCATCTTAATACATTTTATCAAATGATACATGATGATCAGGGGGCTTATTGTGAAAAATTTCTAAGAAACTTGAAAACTGCACTGGTAACTAAAAGCCTTGGAAATTATACCAAGGGATTTTTTTTTCCCATCGTGACAATGCTTCTGCTCATTCTTCCAATAAAGTAAGGATTGTGTTACAAGAATTTTACTGTGATGCTATAATTCTTCCAATCAACAATCTTTATTTTAATCCTTAATACTCGGTTTCTTCCAAAAACTAAAAAAACAAAAACAAACATTTCTAAGGAGCACAATCTGAGTCCCTTGAGAATACCAAAATTGCTGTTTTGATGTATAGTGTAAATGGAGGAGCACAACAGTTCTTCTGAGCAGGTTTGAAGAGTTGGAAGCACCACTTCAGAGGCATCTAACTCTAGATAGAGGATCTGCCAAGAAACGATAGTTTCACAGTTGGATATTTTTGTTTAATGTAAGTTTAATACATGTCTAATGCAGGTTTCCGTGACTTTGTTTCAAAACTCTGACTATGCAAAGGAGAAGGAGAATCCAGTTCTACATCTGTCCAAAGATAATTCCTATATAAGGCAAGCATTAGACTTGCCTCTATCCTTCTATTCTGACCCCCAACTGCCTCTCCCATGAGAGTTCTTCTGTGGTGGATTTAATAATTCATTGGATTGGCAACACAGAACTCACAGACAATACTCACAAGTGTGGGGTTTATTGCGGAAGCTAGCATTATAAAATATTAAATATATACTTATATTCTTGCAGCACTTCTTAGCCATGAGGGCTGCTGTCTCTCTCTTGGGTCTTTGGCCTCTGCCTCTTTCTGTGGGCCAGGAAATCCCCCCACCACTGTGCTTCACAGCCCAGCGCTGTTCCTGTGCTTGTGCAAGGCCTCAGTCCTGCCACCTCTGGAGTTCGACTGCCTCTGCTATTTCAGACAGGTTTCTGGCATGCACTCCCCGAGGCCTCTTCTTCTGGGTGATCCCCAGATTCCTAAATTCACTCTGCCACACATCCATGCAATTTGTAGTTGAGATTCCAGATGTCCTCAGAAAAGAGGACTAGGGCTGAGCCCCGGTGGCGTAGTGGTTGTGTGCGGGACTGCGGCCCACTGGGACGGAGGTTCAATTCCAGCTGTGGGGCTAGGCCTCCTACTCCCACCACTGGAGAGCAGTGATGCCCCCCCCAAAAAAAAACAAAAAAGAAAAAGAGGACTATTGGCCAGGATAGAATGTGCCTAAAGTCTCAACCACATTTGTTTCAGGTGATGAGATTTTTGACCAGGAGTTGACTTAAGACTTTTAAGATAATGTGATGGGTGAGAGTATTGTTCAAGTGACAAGGAAAGGAATTTTTGGCAGGTTACTTTTACGGATTTAATTACTACCCCCCACCACCCCAAAATGTTATAAATCTTAGTCTCTATGCCTGTGGTTTAAATTCAACTTGGATATGGGTTGGTTTGCTATGTTCATGAGATAGTGGTATCGGGCAGGGTTCTCTTAGAGAAATAAAATCAGGACACTAGTAATTCTTTTTATATATTTATATATAGAGAAAAGTGTATATAAAATAAGAAAGAAACAGTTAACTATCTATAAAGCAGTATAGATTGCTCGGTGCAACTCACTTTCATGAGGCAGCTAGAAGACTGGCAGTCCTTCAAGTCTTGAGGGCCGCTGAGTAGTCCTCTGTAGAGCAATTCAGGATATGGTCATAGGCAGCAAACAGCAGAACAGGTCGCCAACAGTCAGCCAGATGACAGAGTCCAACAGTCCCCAGCTCAAGAGATGTATATCCCAGGAGTGTGGCAAAGCAGGCCTTGAAGGAACCTCAACTCACAGCTCCACAGTCCACGATTAGGTGTCTTACGGGTAGTGTTGCTTGGAGGTCGAGGCAGAGGATGAACAAGGCAGCTCTCTGGTCTGAAGATCCGAAAGCAAGAGAGAGGGCGGGACTCGCTGAGCCCTTCCTATCTCTACCCTTCAGTTCATCCCGTGTGTTCATTGGCCGTGCCGTCACAACAGACCCACCAATCCTCTGTGGCCATGTTGGCATAACAAACCTACCCATCACAATAGTGTTGAATTTTCTCTAAGTCCATCTGCTTTAATATAACAATTTAAAAACCATGGAAACAAACACAGATGGAGAAGGATAGATGTCAACCACATGAAGATCACTTAGGAGGCAAGTGATAAGGAGCCCTCCCGGAGACCCGAGTAAGCTTATCTGTAAGCCGGGGCCCTGTATTTGGACTTTTGGGCTACTAAATTTTGAAAACTAAAATTCTAATATGGTCATCCTCTTGAGGTATCTGGTGTAGCAGCACTATGTAACTAAGCCACTGCCCCCATATTACATCTCACTTAGTTCATCTGTAATTTATTTATCTTTGTGGAGTAGATTTGAGTAACTATGGACTTGAGTCAGTATTTGTGAAGAGAATGCTTAGGGTTTGGTTATCAGCATTCTGAGAGCACTGTTTCTGAAACACAAAGATGAACTGATGTGCATTCAGAGGAAGGCAATGTAGACAAGGTGAAGTCATATTTTAAAAAGAAGAGGGACTGGACGTGCTTGAAGAAATGGCACCTGACGATCCTCCAACTGGTCTTTGCTACGTGATTGCCACTCAGTGATATTCCTATTATTTTTATTATCATCACTCTCATTATTTATTAATTCCAAATGACACCATGAGTAGCACAGATACATAAGTTCATTGGAGTAGTGATATATCTTACAATTTTTAGTGGGTTTAAATAACTTCTGATCCAATGTTATGTCTGTCAGGTAATTGCTTTAATATGACACGTGCATGAAATGTTATATTTTATAGCATAAGTTAAACTTGGGGTTAGTGTGTTCCTAATTAACTAAAGAAAATAGGAAGCTTGACCTTTTTTGTATTTAACTTTTAGGTTGTTTCTTGAACATCTTTTAATACTGGCTTCAGTAACAGATAATTTTGAGGAAACTTACTATATTCCTAATTCATTGGAATTAGGTTTTGGTAAATAAATAATAGTTTCCTAGCGCTTTAGTAATGTTTCTCATTTCTCAGCAAATGTCCTGCTTAGAACATATTTGCTAATAGACACAGCGCAACTATTCACCTACTTATCGTGAGGTTCCCTGATGACATGCGTGTCATCAATCAGGTCTGACATAAGTCAAATAACTTGCTTTTCTGAATTCTAATCTTGTTTCCAGTACCTTTACAAATAGAGTCTTTGAACATTTTCAAGTGAATATCTGAGAACGATCACATCTTCAAATTATGTTTTGCAACATTATGGGTAGTATATATACTGCAAATGATAAAATGTATAGACCAGTAGCAGAGGTTGTTAGTTTGACTGTCCTAGCTTGAATGCATTGTAAATCAGGGCTATCTGCATTTAAGTGAAACTTACCACATTAAAGACCAGATTTTTTTTTACCAACTTACCCAAGTGTTTCAGCTGTTAGGGTTTCTTTTTTTGTGTGTGTTTTTGCATTAAACCATAAATGGATGAGTTTTTTGCATTAAACCATAAACACTAGTACACTCGAGATCCAAGATACCTTCATACAGAATGTCAAGGATACAAGGGAAAGGGAAACCCATAATCACAGAATTCAAGATGCCAATAGAAAAATATTTTCCCTGGCCATTCAGTGTTGCTGTGATTTCAGATGAATCCGAATGCAGGCATTCCTGTGCTTGACCCTGATTTGCGTAAGGACTGTTGTCGCAAGACATTTACAAGAATGTGTATGTAGATGATAGTTACTCATTTTTAATAGATATGTGATGTGTTAGAAATAAACTATTTCCAGATAGCATAGAAAATTCACCTCTCCCTTTCTCCCCCAAATAGGTTATGTGGGTGTGCAATTTATGTCGAAAGCAACAAGAAATCTTAACCAAATCTGGGGCATGGTTCTTCGGAAGTGGCCCTCAGCATCCAAGTCAAGATGGAACCCTGAGTGACACAGCCACCGGTGCCGGCTCGGAGGTTCCAAGAGAAAAGAAAGCACGACTGCAAGAGCGATCGAGGTCCCAGACACCCTTGAGCACAGCGGCAGCCTCGAGCCAAGATGCTGGCCCTCCAGGCATCCAACCAGACCGGAGTAAAGGGACTGAGCCCTCCCAGCCTGCCGTGGGGGCCGAGCAGAAGCAGGCTTCATCGAGGTCTAGAAGTGAGCCTCCAAGAGAGAGGTAATTGTTTCTTAACTCCATAGGCAAGAGGAAAGGCTTTGTTTTAATAAGTTGTTTGTGTTTTTTTGTTTTTTCAAGAATTTAACTTTTATTAAGAGGCCTTGCACAGAAAGCACATTGGCCTGAGGTCCTTTGCCTATCCCTGGAAAGTATGATTCCTTAGGAGATTGTTGGTGGAGAGCTGTTCTTCTTTATAAATACTGTAGTAAAAACCAGCTAAACTCTCAGTGTTAGGCCAGTTTGAATAGAGAAACAAATCAAGAGATACTCATTATGTATAAGAGATATCTTATGTATCTAGAAAGCATCCCTGTCCAGTCCAATTCAAGTCTATAAGTCCGATTACAGTCCATGAATCCCTCTTCAGACTCACATAATCACATTCCATGATTTCTGGACTATCACGGACTGGTGGGTGCAAAGTCATGGGGATCCAATGGTGGTGGTACCATGACATGGTGGAAATATCACAGCTCTCATGGTGGCTCACAAGCAGGAAGGTGAAGACCAAAGTTGGGGGGGGGGCATGTGTACTCAGGGTCTTCCTTATGAGAAGGCTAAGTCCACAAGAAGGCACCATCAGTCTGTGACCTGATTAATAGATTGATGCCACACCTAGACTTTCATAAACCTTCTATTTGACCTGAACTTATGTGACTACCACACAATCCAACTGAATTAACTTCCTACCTGGATCTCAGATAAGCTCTCAGATAATTTATTCACACATAGAAATGGTTCTTTAATCAAACTTTTACTTTGATAGAGTATGATGGAGAAACTTCACTTTACCGGGGGGCTATTGGATACATGAGAGCCCACTTATTTTGGAGGGCATTTCCTTTATTCTGCGCTTCAAGGGGGACTAGATCTGAAACAGGCAAGGGGTGGGGTGTCATGCACAGGCATGTAACTGAGGGGAAAAGCAAAATGATAGGATAGAAGCCAGGCCATATGAGGTCTTTTTTTTTTCAGATTGAAATTTGTAGATTGTATCCTAGTTGTGGGGGAATTGAAAGTCAGTGGAGATTTTTAGACATGAGGTAACATAATTTATTTGAAGGGGTTGGTTAACTGCATTTGAAAATATATATATTTACACTAGGCAACCATATTAATGAGGAGACCCTAAAATTTGTCTTTGTGAAGCTCATAGTTTGAGGACTGTAGTTGTTCTGGAGACATAAGAAAGGACATTTCAGGAAGAGAAAATCAGTGTATATGAATTGAATGGAGAAAGAGGAGGAAGGGAATTTTACACCTACTTCAACAAAAGCAGAATTAATAGCACTTGAGGACCAATTATAGATGAAGAAGAGACAAAAATAATGAATGGGAAATTTGGGACTAGTCTTTAAATGATTAGCTTAATGAAAATGTGGTGCTATGACATTTTGCAAGAGAAAAGAATACATTCTTTTCATATATAGGATGAAAAATTGAGAGGAGAAAAAAGTCAAGGATGAGGACTGAGAAGCACCTTTTTGTTTTGATCATTTAGGTAACATTCCAACAGAGTGAGAAGGACAGGTGTCTGTACTGGTTAAACACAAAAGCATGTGATGATATCAATGAGGGAACTGAGGGTATTGAGAAGAAAAGCAAGAGATGGATTGTTGAAGTTATGGAATTGATTCTCTTTGAAAAGAGGAAAAAGATTAAATGAATGGTAGTTCATTTGTTCTAAATTACTGAGGAATATTCAAGAGTTATTTCTTACAGTGAGTGTGTTAGTCTGAGTAGACTAGAAAAACAATTCCATAACCATGCATATGTATATAAGTAAAGTGATCAGACATCCCACTTTTTAACAATTTCACAATGACCCCCAGCATTTAAAAATTAAAATAAATATATTACAATTCCATTTTTTGCATTCTATGAAAATTTTTTTTGCTCCATATGGACCAAATTGTTAATCAAGAACTACCACCACCCTTCCCTCAGTCAAAGGTGTCCCGCTTAAAATCTGGTCACTTTAATATAAGGGAGAGGTTTATGTACAAGAGGAATGGAACATTGAGAAGGCATCCCAATCCACTCCAGTCCAAGCCCACAAATCTGATATTTGCCCATGTGTCCAATACCAATCTATAAAGTCTTCATCAGATTCACAAAGTACATCCAATGATGCCAGGACAATCACCAGCCAGTGGGTGCAGAGTCTTGTGTATCCATGGTGATAGAAGTATTTCAGTGCTGGCAGGGGCCTTTCTGTAGCTTCTCAAGAATCTTAGCACTGACAGGAGTCTCTATGTGACATTTCCAGCTTCCGAGGTCAGGTTCCATCAGGGTAAGCCCATGTGGCTTCTTCTCCCGCTTCTCATTTCCAGGACTCAGGATTTATCAGCATGCTGCCATCTTGTCCTGTCAGTAGAGCATCTCCAATGAACTGAGCTAATCAGAAATAGTGTTTCCTATCTCCAAGAAAGAAGTACCAGTTTTCCCAGCATTCTCAGGAGAAAGATGTGCCCACACAGAGGTCTCATTGGCTATCTCCAGATTGACAGGCTAGACTCCACCCCCACCTCTTAATCAAATTGGCACTAGAGTACATGACTCTAGTCATAGTGAGTAAGTGGATATGGAATAACGAAAGGAAGAAATGAGAGGGTAAAGTCAGTGAAATAATCGGAGGAGACTGGGAATGCTTTTCATTCTCAGAATACTTTATCCTCCTATACAACATTTTCACTGATGGTATTTTGAATCTTCCTGACCCTGCTTGGGGTTATTTATCATCTTTCCAAGTAAATCAGCTTCTGATTTCATATAAACTTCTTAGAACAACAAATCGTTCTAAAAAAATTTTGATGAGTCTGTTACTCTGGGTTGACTAGAGAAAGAAATCCGGGCTGAGCCCCGGTGGCATAAATGGTTGAATGTGAACTGCGACCCATGGGCTTGGCAGTTCAAATCCAGCGGTGGCTCTCAGGAGAAGCACTGTGTAGCTCCCACGGCCACCAGAGGGCAGTGATGCCAAAAAAAATTAAAAATTAAAAAAATAATTAAAAAAAGAGAAAGAAATCCAGGGAGACTTGCATGTGTAAAAGAAAGAGTTTTATATACAAGAGCAGTTGAATATTAAAAAAACACACCCAACCCAGTCCATATCAAGTCCCTAAGTCCAATATTCACCCATATGACTGATACCAATCTATAAAGTCTGCTTCAGAATCACAAAACACATACAATAATGCCAAATGCAGGAGGATCACAGGCCAGTGGGTGCAAAGTATTGTGGATCTAGTGGCAATGTAAGCATCTAAATGCTGGCAGGGTTCTCCACTTGGCTCCCCCAGTTCCCAAGGCAGGGGGTCTATTAGCGTAGTGCCATATATCTTGTCAGTAGACTTTCTCAGGGAGTAGAGAGAACATGTCTCCTGCCTCCAAGGAGGAAATATAGAAATGCCCATAATTTTCAGAGAAAGGGCATGCATGCATGAATGAGAGGACTCAGTGGCTATTCAATGATTGACAGACTACACTCCACCCCTCCACTCCTAATCCTCTCAAATTGACAACAGATAACAAAACTATCTCAATGAGCAACAAAAATTTTGCAATTGTTTACATTATTACACTCCCTTATGAAAACTACTTTCCATTCCCATAGAGTAACAGACTTGGAAACTCAGTTACTCAGTACTCAGTACTCAGTACTCAGTACTGAGAAACTCAGTACTCAGTTACAGAGGCAGTTCTACCCTGTCCTCATAGGGTCACGATGAGTCAGAATCAACTCAAGGACATTGAGATTGGTTTGGGTTTAGGAAAGCTACATGATAATGAGTAATATATTACACTGTTGGGTTGCTCTGAGTCGAATTGATTGAGTGGCAATGAGCTTTGTCTTAGTAGCTCGGGTGGCAGAGTAGGTTACACTTAGATGATATTTGACTCCTTATGTTTTCAAATTCCAGTGCCATCATTGGGATTATATTCAGTTACAAATCTTTGATTTCGAAGGGCAAAACCTCAAACCCTAACACCCTACAAGCCAGTCAATCTTGACACATTATGACTCCAGAGAACAGAGTAGTAGTGCCCCCTTTGGTTTCCAAAGCTATACATCTTTACAGAAGGAGAAATTCATCTTATTCCTTTAAGGTGACTGATGGTTTCAACTGCTGACCTTGCCCCGAGCAATCCGACCTGGGATCCATCTAGCCATCAGGACTCCTTGTAATCTGACTTATGCAGCACCTGCCATGCTGCCCTTTGTCTCTCATATAACATTTGCGAACCATTACCTTTTCTTCCTAATATCCTCAACCCTTCCTCATATGGGTCTTTACATTGCTTGGAAGCTTATAAGAGACGTTGCCATATCTTTTCCCAATTTATATTTTGCTCTTGATGTCTATTTTTGGACTTCCAGTCAGAGTATATATCCATTTAAGAAACCAGCTTAGATTTGTTCAACAACAACAAAAAGTCACTGCCATAAAGCTGATTCTGATTCATACAGCTACCTGATATCTGAGTAGAGCTGCCCCTGTGTGTTTCCAAGACTTTATAGGAATGGAAGGTCAAGGCTTTCTCTGGAGAACAAAACTAATGTTTTCATATTGTTGTCCAGTGAGTAACCCAAGATACCACTAGGACCCTTAGACTCCTTCGATTACCTGAGTAATCAGATAATACAGTGTTGGGAGCACTTTCATAATACAGTGTTGGGAGCACTTTGCCAACACATTTACCCTTTTGTAATTGTGGAATAGTTGCTGGATGTTTCCAAAATTAGGGGTGTTCTGTGTACAGAAAAGGGCTGAGAAGCGGTTGATTGATAGACCTAACTCTTCCATCATTGTCAGTGCCTTGAGTAGAATGGAGGGAATGAAAATTTAAAAGTGTTTTCTTCTAATGGAGCCTGGCCTGGAGGGAGGATGGGGTTGGAGGATCATGGGTGGATTAGGAAGGGAGAGGGAAGGTGGTCACATAGAGTTTTTTTTACAAGTAAGACAAACATGCAAAGAACCTGCTTGAGGATGTTAAAGTAAATGTAAGGTTCTGAACTTTTATTTATTCCCATAGAAATACTTGGTTACAGATGATTTTTGTTCTCCCATTGAAGTGATGCTAGCTTTGATTTCTGACGAAATTTTCTTTGAACAATGAAAGCAACTCATTAGCCAAGTAAACCGTTAAGTACATGTAATCTTTTGCTTGTGTACAATTATCCACGAGCTCTTCATCAATTGTGCTTATGCCTTGGAGTCACAGGTAGAGATGAGCATAAACTTGCTGATTTATTAAAGTACATTATCGATGGCTTCTATCCGGTTACTTGCAGAGGATGTTAAGATGCGCTGACAAGTTTTTTAAGTTCCCGAACATATTAGGATGCAAAGGGGCCATGTTTAGGAAGCAAAGTATCTAGCTTTCATGTGATTCTTTATCATCTCAAGTTATAAGTTGGAAAGGGCTCAAATATGGAATTGGGCAAATGAGCGTTGAATGTTTATGAAGCCTGGTGGTCTTCACTTCTGCCTTTGTCAAGTGCTCTCCATTTACTGTGGCACTCCTTTGATTGCATCCCAGGAAGAAGACTGCGGGGCTCTCGGAGCAGAATGGCAAAGGAGCCCTGAAGGGCGAGAGGAAACGCGTGCCCAAGACTTCAGGGCAGCCCCGGGAGGGCGCCGCGGAAGACCGGGAGCGGAAGGAAAGGCGGGAAACCCGCCGGCTGGAGAAAGGCCGGTCGCAGGACTACCCCGACGTGCGGGAGAAGCGCGAGGACGGCAAAGCGGCGGAGGACGAGAAGCACAGGAAGGAGAAGGACTACCAGACCCGGTACCGCAGCGACCCCAACCTGGCGCGCTACCCGGTGAAAGCGCCGCCCGAGGAGCAGCAGATGCGCATGCACGCCCGGGTGTCCCGCGCGCGGCACGAGCGGCGCCACAGCGACGTGGCACTCCCGCACACCGAAGCGGCCGCCGCGCCGCCCGACAGCCAGCCCGGCTCGGGCCAGCGCGCGGCCGCCGCCGCCAGGGCCTCGCCGCCCGAGTCCCCGCGGGCCTACCCGGCGGCGGAGAGGACCGCGGAGCCGCGGGCGCCGGGCGCCAAGCCGCTGGCCAACCACAGCCCGCCGGCGCCCAGGCATGGGCCGCTCGCCGGCGACGCGCCCGAGCCCCGAGCCCAGGAGCCCGTGCGCAAGCAGAGCCGCCTGGACCCCAGCTCGGCCGTGCTGCTCCGCAAGGCCAAGCGCGAGAAGGCGGAGACCATGCTGCGCAACGACTCGCTGAGTTCCGACCAGTCGGAGTCGGTGCGGCCGTCCCCGCCCAAGCCGCACCGCGCCAAGCGCGGCGGCAAGAAGCGGCAGATGTCGGTGAGCAGCTCCGAAGAGGAGGGCGTGTCCACGCCGGAGTACACCAGCTGCGAGGACGTGGAGCTGGAGAGCGAGAGCGTCAGCGAGAAAGGTAGGCGCGCCGGGGCGCGGGGCTGGGAGCGGGGCGCGGCGGGGCGCGGGGGGCGCGGACCCCTGCCCCGCGCGGACACCGGGCTGGGGCGCGCTGATGACCGCGGGGGTGAAGACATAAACACAAGTTCAGATGTGCGCTGTGAGAGTCCAGCATAATGTGGGTTTCAGCTATCCCGCGGAATTCAGGTGTGTGTGTGTGTGTGTGTGTGTGTGTGTGTGTGTGTGTTAGGGTATTGCTCAGGATAGACACATAGGTCTGGAGATTAAAAAAAAAAAACACCCAAACTGTGTCTGGTACAGAGAAATGTCCCACCCCACCCCCACCCCCCATCCCCTGGATTTTATCCGTTAGTGGGATGGGGTGTCTAGGAGTCAGAATGGGCTCCCTAGCCGCGGGTTGGGTGTAATATTCCAGTTACAGAGGTGTTTTTCAAATAAATCTTCTGCACAGTTTGCATGGAACAGAACTCATTTAGATTCAGAACATATATCATTTAGATATATGTGCACAGGACCAATGGGTTGCTGACCTCTTGGGCTTGCCCATCTCCGCTGAGGAATAGACTAGTATCGACTTTCCTGAAGATTAGGATAGAAATACACCTGTTACTGCCCCCACCCCCCGCTTTGATGATCTCATGATGGAACCTCTGTTAAGACTGCAGTCAAGACCACCCTGTGAATCAGGCTGCAATACATGGACGGCCTCTGGTGGCGACATGCGTCAAGGTCAACGCCCACATTGCACACACACACACACACACACACACACACACACGAAATAGCATTGAGACCTGAAGCTCTTTTACTTATTAGTGTGGGGAACATTGTCCGGTGATTGAATAAGTTGCATCATAGGCCATTTTTTTGTTTTGTTCTTGGTGCACACCTGCCCTGTACTAAGTGGTAGCCAAACACCACATGTCCTCAAGCTATTTAACTGAATTAAAATTAAATACATTAAAAAACTTAAGTCTCTTAAGAGTACAAGAACCTTCATCATTGAAAGCTGTATTTATGTGAGTGTAGAAAGTACTTCACTTTGGTATTAAAATTAACAATTTTTGAAAGATTCTCTTCATTTTGTTAATCATTTGATATAAAGTGGTCACTGGTCTAATTGTGATTAATGGTGGTAATGAGTACATATGTGTATTAGTTGTGTGTGTGTATGTTGAGGCTGGGCTTTAGTATGTTTCTTCCAAAACTGTCTGGGAAGAGTTGTTTAAATTTTTGACTTGTTTTGTAATCGTTAGATTACATAAAAAGTCAACGTGGGTCCACATCTTCTGTCTTCAAACTGCATATTCTCATGCTCTTCTCTTTCCCATTCTGTCTGTACATAAGTTATCCTCCACGTAATGTCCACTCAGGCATCATCTTAATCACCTCTACATCTGTGAGCCTGGAAGGGTATTCTAGAGTCTGGAAACCCCAGGTGGAGAAAGTAACCAAGTGAATGCAACAACGTCCTGCATACATGTGTTTCATGCCTTTTTACACCAAGTGATTCTGTTCCCAGGCACAGCATATTACAGTGTGTGCATGCGTGTGTATGTGTGTGTATGACCAGTAATACATGTCTTGATACCCACACTAAAGTCCAATGTCCCTGGCTTATATATGTCTGTACTATACTATCCTAATGGCTTATTGCCTAACAGTTTGTCTTTAACAGCTAGGCAGTGGCATCCTGCCTTGTGTATGGAGCATCTCCAGTGTTCAACATTATCTCTCTGTTTGATTTTCTTTAGGATATATAATTGTGAACTATGTTACAGTTTACAAATTTAGCAAACCCAGCACTAATGATCAAAGCAGCAGGAGACAAAGAAGTGGATTAAAGAAAAAGCAAGACCAGAATGTGCTCACAGAGTTTCCAAATCACATAACTTTCTATTTCACAAAACATAGTATGGCTACTGAGTGGCACATGACAATATATAAATACATTTGTATACCCCAGTAATACCTGTGGAAGTCACCTAATCTAGTGTCAATGTGAGGTTTAAGAGTCTATCCTGTCAATCTGGAGATAGCCAAGGAGACCTTTGTGTGGGCATGGCCTTCTCCTCTCAGAATTCTGGGAAATGCAGTAATTCCATCTTGGAGGCAGGAGACACAATCTCTCTCTCAGTTCACGTCCTTGGAGACTTTCTACTGACAATGCTCACTGTCTGAGAGACTCAACTGACAATGCTGGCTCCCTGGGAGACATCCCTGAGGAGAAGCCGCATGGGCCTCCCCGGATGCAGCCAGACACCCGGTGCTTACACCATCACTGGATCCAAAGACATGCTACCCACTGACTTGTGATCACTTCTGCAGTTGGCGTCATTGCATATGTTTTGTCAGTCTGAAGAAGACTTTGTAGATTGCCGTCAGACATATGGGCTTCTAATGGACATAGGGACTTGATCTGCACTGGGCTGGGGTGTTTTCTTAATGTGCAATTATCCTTCATATAAAACTCTGTCTTATATACATATGCGTGCTTATGAATTTGTTTCTCTAGTCTACCTGGACGAACACAATACTATACTCTATAGAATAAGATGGAGCCCCAGTAGCACTGTCCACTAAGTGTTCGACTACTAATTGTAAGGTAGGAGATTCAAACCCATCCACCCAATCCTCAGAAGAAGTTGAGGCTGCCTGCATGGTAAGAGATTTATAGCATTGGATACCCCATTTATCTATATTGAATCACTATGAGTTGAAGTGGATTTGATAGCAGTAGCTATGTGCAGGAACCCTTAGGAGAGATAATTTTGTCATTATTCCTATAACTCATCGAAGTCGTTGCCTTTGGAATGTACAAGCTTGACTCTGCTAACCTTCAGATCACATATATAAAAGTTGTGTCTATTCTGTGGGCTTTTGTGGAGTCAAGGAGACCTGGTGGTATTGGTTAACGCTTTGGGCAGGTTCAGCAATTCTAAGCCAACAGCAGCTTTGTGGGAGAAAGATTGGACTTTACCTCCCATAAATAGTTATCATCTGGGAAACCCCCCAGGAGGTCACTATGAGTCATCATTGACCGTATGACAGTGAGTAGGGTTTGATTTGGTTTCTAAAGTCAGTAGTTGAATATGTATTCTTGAGAGTGTTTCATGACTTAAAATTTTTTGTGACCGCATATATTTTCCCCTCGATTACTAAAACCAAACTCAGTGCCATGCAGCCAATAACGACTCCTGGTGAACAGGGTAGAACTGTCCGGTGAGATTCTGAGACTGTCGACATCGCCCTCCCTCAGAGTGGCTGGTTGCTTTCAACTGCTGGCTTTGCACTTAGCATGTAACCACCAAGGCTGCTCCAGAAACAAGGAGGGAGGTGCTATGTAAAAACCGTGCTAGTGAATAATACTGAACAGGCCATGGGCTGCCAGAATTAGGAACAAATGTGTTGTAGAAGAAGTGACACCATCATGTTCCCTAGACTCTAGGGTGATGGAACGGTTCCCCTTACTTTGGGTATGCCACCAGGAATGACCAACCCTCCGGAAAGAACATGATATTGGGTGAAGTGAGAGGGCCAGCAACAATGAGATAGGTGGAGACCACAGGCATCTGAGTGAACTCAAGCATGTCAAAGACCCAGAACATGGGGCAGGATTTGGCTGGGCTATGTTCTGTACATGAGGAGGTCACCACCATCAGTGCTCAGCGTAGTCGTACTGAGGGTTTGGGTCTTGTTTCCTTTTAAGACAAATATGTGTCCCACCCTCATGAAGTTTATATTCTGTTGAGAGCAATAACACATTACACATTGAAATACAATTTAAAAAATATCCTAAAGGGAAATTTATCTGAGAAGGGTTCATATCATTTGCTATGTGTAATTCAATCAAAAAACATCATCTGGTAAAAAGGGCATCTGAAAGGCAGTACAAACTTTATACTTTACAGCATCCTTTACCCGTGTTAAAATTCCAGTGAGTTGATATAAATGAAATAGAGAAAGATAAAAGAAGGTATAGAAAAATTAAAACAGACCAGAAGTTGATAAAAAAAATTAGAGTCTGGTTTTTCTGCTACTCAAATTAAAACTCATCCTTTCATTCAAAAAAATTCAAATCTTCATATTTCTTGTAGCAGTGCTTTGCATTCTCTCCAACTTTGTATATGCACATGTGAGTGCTTGATAATCAGATGAATTAGGCTTGTGTTGCTATGAATTGACTAGAGATCCTTACTATATGTGAATGACAAAACCTTCTTTGTTTTTTAAAAATTTATTTGATTTTTTTCAAAACCTTCTTTGTTCATCAGACCATATTTAATTAAAAATATTTTACTTGGGGCTGAGCCCCGGTGGCGGTTGTGCGCGGGACTGCGGCCCACTGGGATGGAGGTTCGGTTCCAGCAGTGGGGCTGGGCCTCCTACTCCCACCACCGGAGAGCAGTGATGCCCCCACCCCCCAAAAAAAACACAAAAAAATAAAAATATTTTACTTGCTTTGAAAAAAAAAATTAGAGTCAACAAACACTTAACTAGATTGACAAAGAAAAAAGAATACAAACAACTAAAATCAGAAAGTTGGAGCATGACTCCTGATCCTAGGGAAATGAAAAAGGATTATAAAAGAATACAAAAATTATAAAAGAGTCATTGTACAAACAAATTAGATAACCTAGATGAAATGTATCAGAACTCATTGTCATTGTGGAACTCTAGAATACAGTAAAACTTCCCCTATGAATTTTTTAAAATTTTTTATTGGGGGCTCATACAACTTTTATCACAATCAATACATACATCAATTGTATGCAAACCATGTTTGCACATTTGTTGCCATCATCATTCTCAAAACATCCTCCTTCTACTTAGCCCCCTAGTATCAGCTCTTCATATTAGCCCTCCCAGGGAACCCTTAATAATTTACAAATTGTCATTATTTTGCCATATCATACACTGTCCGATGGGTCCCTTAACCCACTTCCCTATTGCCCATACCCCAAGGAGGAGGTCATATGTAGGCCTTTGCAATTGGATCCCCCTTTTTACTCCATCTCCTCTCTACCTTCTCGGTCTCACCACTCTCACCACTGGTCCTAAAGTAAAGTGACCAGAGATCCTGCTTTTAAACAATTTTTCCCACATCCCACGGCTTTTTTAAAAAGTCAATTTTTGGAAAGAATGTACAACAAGCTAAGGAATGGAGGGAGAATGGGAAGGGAACATGCCCCTTCTACCTCCCCTGTCCACTCACCCCCCTTCTATGGTTATGGTGTCCTGCTTTACCAGTATTAGACCTAAAGGGATCATGTATCCTGAATTCCCCATGTTTCCAGCTCCAGTGTACATTTCCTGGTCTAACTGGATTTGTAAGGTAGAATTGGCATCATTATAGTGGGTGGGAGGAAGCATTTAAAAACTAGAGGAAAGTTGCATATTCCATTGTTGCTACACATTGTTGCTTGGCTGACTCATCTCCTCCCTGCGACCTCTCTGTAAAGGGATGTCGCTTTACCTATTGCTGGACTTTAGGTCCACAATCTGTACTCCCCCTCATTTATAGTGATAGAATTTTTAGTTCTTTGATGCCTGATACCAGATACCTTTGACACCTCATGGTCACACAGGCTGATGTGCTTCTTCCATGTGGACTTTGTTGCTTCTGAGCTAGATGACCCCTTGTTTACTTTCAAGCCAGCTTAAGACCCCAGACGCTATAGCTTTTGATAGTTGGCAACATCAGTTTTCTTCACCACATTTGCTTATGCACACATTTGTCATCAGTGAAAGGCCTCCTCTTTCTCCTGTAGACCAGCTGGTGGTTTTGAACTGTTAGGTTTCTCAGTGGGAAATGCCTCCGTTCTTGTCTTCACAAGAGAAAAATTTTGTGATCCAAGGGCTTGCTTGTTATAAAGAATGGAAATAGGTTTTACCATCAATGAACATGGGACAGGCAATCTCTTGGAACTGTGTACACACACGTGGTAGCCTGAGGCCAAAGAGACTGAGGCATAGCAGAGGGTAGGGCAGAGAAGAAACAGAAGGCCTGGTGGTTGCAAAGTCTGGGTATTTAGGGCCTTTGGCTGGGAGGTGTGGTCGAACATGTTGGTTGGCTCCATTGGCAGAATTGAGCCAATATGACCTAGTTTGGGCCCACCCAGGTGTGCCATCCACCTGGATTGTTTTTGAAATGGCTCATGCCATTTTTTGTCTGGCTGAACATAGCCTGGTTCTCTTCCAACCTCCTCTAATGGGGGAGGGGGAAGAAGGAGCTCCAGGCATGTAGAGGTACACCTATATCTTTTTCAAGCTACCTAACAGAACTATTTGCCTTACCGTTAACAGTACAACCTAGCCCAGCACACTGCCAGCATTTTTTCAGATAAAATATTCAGATGCCTATAAATCTACAAAGGAATGTTCAGATGAAATATACAGATTCCTGTAATTTCATAAAGTACCTAAAGTGACACAAAAAGAATGTTTAAAAATCTCAGTAAATCATTAACAAATGAGAAATCTGAATGAGTAATCGAAAACGTCCCAACAAAGGACAGCGTGGGACCAGATGGCTTCCTGTGGAATTATATGATACATTCAAAGAACTTATGTCAGTCTTACCAAAAAATAGAAGAAAGGAAACATTTCTTACTCATTCTATTAGTTCAGCAATACCCTGATACCAAGGCCAAATAAAGACACCCGGAACAAAAAATTACAGTGCAGTATCCATTATGAACAGAAATACAGAAATCTTCAATAAAATACTAGCAAATTAAATGTAGCACTCTATTTAAAAGATTCTTTGCCATAACCACATGTGATTTATCTAAAAAAAAAAGGATGTTTCAGTATAAAAGAAACAATGAATGTAACATACCACATTAATAGAACAAAGAAAAAGAATCACATAATCACTTTAATTGATAATGAAAACTTACTTGACAAAATGCATAGCTTTTTAATAATTTATCTATTTAAAAACCTAATAGACTAGAAATAAAAGGGAAATTTATTAGCATGATAAACGGAATTTATGAAAAATTGACAGCTAATATATCCTATGGAAAAAAAAAACAAAGAATTTCCTGTAAGATCAGGAACAACCCAAATCCTGTTTTCACCACTGCTGTTCTACATGTACTGGAAGTCTAGTTAGAGGACGACGATAAAATCATAATGATAAAAGATAGAAAAGATATCCAAATTTGAAAGGAAGGAGATTGGTGTTCACAGATGGTGCAATGTTATATAGAGAGCATCCCAAAGAATGAAAAAAGCTGCTCCCTCCCTCCCATTGAGGCAATTCTGACTCATAGCTAGTCTTTGGGACAAAGTAGAAATTATTTAAGAGACTAACTCTTTACAGGAGTAGAGAGCCTCCTCTCTCTCTCTCATGGAACAGCTGACCTTGCACTTAGCTGCAGACTGTGTGACCCATTATGCCACTGGGATTTTGGAGCTGAGAGAATCCGCTGAATCACAGTCAGGGATAGCTTCATTCTATGCTCCAGAGAACAAAGAAAGTTATCATGAGATTCAGAGTGCATCAGGCCCTGCGGTTGCCAGTGGGATACCGAAAGGGACCTTGACTCCAAGATATACCTAACTAATTGCAGGTTTAAAAGCTTACAGGATTGGTTCTGGGTTTCTGTCCTGTAGACTTCAGGCAAATGATTTCCAATTAAAGTTCTCGTATGATACCACTTATGAGGGATCTAGATTGATCAAATTTTACAAGTGATGGTAGGGTGGGATGAGGTAGGGAAGTGGAGTTATTACTTAAGAAGTACTGGACTTTGTTTCTGTTTAGGGAGTACCTTTGGAAACAGCTGTGCAGTGATGGAATATAGTTAGTATCACTTTAAAAGTACACTTTAATTGTGTACTTAAAGTGATTAAAAGAGCAAATATATTCTTTGCGTGTATGTGTGTGTATGCCCGAGAGGGGTAAACCCTTTAAAAATATATAAATAGCAATTAAAATTTGAAGAGAAAAATTAGTAAATAAAATCTTGGCTCTGAAACAAGGACTTCTAGTTGCCTTTTATTTTTGGTCCCTGAAAGATAGCCCTTGGAATTCCCTAGCAATGGAGGTGTCATTATTATGTGAAACTTATACCACAGACTGAGCGTGTGCTCCAAGAGTGGGGCCCACCAACACCAGACCTGGTAAGTGCCCCAGGAGGGGAACGCACATAATTACAATCCTGCATCCTCAGCGAGTCACCCTCTTTTGACTACGTCATGACCCAGCGAAACTCTGGTGCGGAACTTGGTTAAGCATTGTGCTGCTTACAAAAAAGGCTGGGCACACCCACCAACCATTCTGAGTTAGTCTGTCCGCTCCCATAAACATGCACAGCCTTGGAAATTCTCAAGAGCAGTTCTACTCTGTCTTACGTAATCGTGGGTTTTCAAGATTGTGGGGTAGAAGGTTGTGGAGGCTGGTGTTGCTGTGGTCAGTTAGTTCTTTAGACTGTGTGTGGCCTTGAATCAGTCTTCTTCGCTCATCTTTGCTCCAGAGGGGGAGAGACCAGATCAATTGCCATCAGTTTCTTCTGGCTCATAGCGATGGTTTCTGAGATTAAAGTGCTGGGGGAACAAGGCACATCCTCATCTTTATCCCAAGGAGAGAGTGACTGATAGGTTTGAACCACCAACCTGCAGTAGCAGTTCAGTGTCTAACCCACACTGCCACCAGTGCTCCTTAGTTGTCGTCCGTTTCTCAGATGGGAAGCACCTTGGTTCTTGGCTTCGCATGAGAAAATCCG
This sequence comes from Nesogale talazaci, assembly GCA_004026705.1. Classification (NCBI taxonomy): domain Eukaryota; kingdom Metazoa; phylum Chordata; class Mammalia; order Afrosoricida; family Tenrecidae; genus Nesogale; species Nesogale talazaci. The sequence goes on from PVJH01024492.1 coordinate 20,153, forward strand.
CTCCATAGCCTGCTTTGTGATCCAAGAGGGGTTTTATAAAGGGCATACGTTACAGCTTTTATAGTCACTGAAGACCATGGGCAACTTTGTAAGGCTGCACACCCACACATAGTAGCCTGAGGCCAGGGAGACACTGCACGGGATCAGAGCCCAGGGCCAAAGAAGGGAAAGAAGGGCTGGGGGTAGTGGGGCCTTCTGCCTGGAAAAAAAGGGTGAAGTTCTTGGTTGAACCCATTGGCTGAATTAAGCCCACCTGGGCCTATTTGGGGCCACCCAGGTATGCCGCTCACCTGGTTTGGGCCTGAATGGGCACATGGCCAGAAGTCTTAATGGCTGGCTAAGGGCTTGCCTGCAGCAACATCCCATGGGGGCCTTCAGGCATGGAGAGGGACACCCCCATCCCTATTCTGCTACCTGAAGGTTGCATCTTCGATGGCCTCCAACAGGATTTTGTGATCCCACTCACTACTCACCAAAGTAGGATGTAGATTCTTGTCTTTTGAGGCTATACTAATGTCAGTTGAATTCTGTACTCCCCCAAACTGTGGTCCTAAGCCCCTAGAGCCAACAGCTGTTTGAATGTGGCTAAGATATTTTAATAAACATGTTCCATGTATATGATCTGCTAAATTCATTAATATATTTATACCACATATAAATATGTAAGTAGAAGTACCCTCTGAAATTTCTGTATAGTCTTCAGTGGAGTTTCATTCCATTTCTCATTCTTGTTCATCCCAAGTGTCTATATTTGTATCCACTCATATTATTGTTATTACTATTGTTGCGGGATTGGCTATGTGATATTCTGTTTGCTATGTTGCTTTTAATGCCAGTTGAGTAGTGACTGATAATCAAAGGTCAGCAGTGAAACAACTAGTCCCAGCACGGTAGAATGCTGAGGCGTACTACTCCTTAAAAGAGTTATAGTCTGGGAAACTCGCCAGGGCTTCGTGTAAGTTCAAGTCTTGCATGACTTGAACACCTTGTCAGGAGAGACCGGTCCTGGGAGAATAGCAGCATGCTTGGGAAAGTAGAGGAGCAAAGACAGAGAGGAATGTCCTCCGAGAGATGGGTTGCCCCAGTGGCTGTAACGATGGGCTGAAGCATAGGAACAGTTGTGAGGATGGCCCAAGACCCAGCAATGCTTTGCTCTGTTGTGCTTTGGGTCCCTAGAGGTCCAAACCATTGTGGTGGCACCTCTCACCAGCCGGTTCCTATGAGTCGGGAATGACTCGATGGTAGTGAATTTTGCATAATTTTGCTCGACGTAATATCCTCTAGGTTTGTCCATGTCATGAAGTGTTTGATAAAGTCATTGTTATTCTTTAGTGTTACATAGTATTCCCTTTGTTTGATAAAGTCATTGTTATTCTTTAGTGTTACATAGTATTCCCTTGTGTGTACATACGCACAATGTTTGTGTATTTATTTGTCCTTTGATGGGCACGTAGGTTGATTCTTTTATCTATTGCAAATAATGCTACAAGGAACACAAATGTATTTATATCTGTACCTGTAACTCCTTTTATTTCTCTACTCCTGGGATTGCTGAACTACGTGGTATTTTTAATTCCAGTTTTAAGGGAGCAACATACCATTTTCCAAAGTGGCTGCACCATCCTACAGTCCCCTCAGTAGTGGCAAGCTGAGGGCTCCAGGCCCTCCCGGCTCTTGTTAGCATTCGTGATTGCCTTGCTCTTTGAACTTGTCAATTAATGCTGGAGTGGAATGACACCTCATTGTTGTTTTCATTTGCATCTCATAATAGCTAATGATCATCAGCGCTGTTCCATGTATTTGTTGGCCACCGGAATGTCTTCTTTGGTGAGCATGCTATTCATTTCTTCTGGCCAGTTTTTAAAATTTAATGTGTTGGTGCATGCTGCAGATTTTACAGATTACTCCTTTGCTTTCATGTTGCTGCCCAAAATTTCCTCTTGGTTTGTATGTTCTTCTTGTTTTTTAAACTTTCTTGGTAAATTTGATATATTTAAATGTTTGACTTTTTAAGGAATCTCAGTTATCTAATTTGTCCATTTTAAGAAATCTTTGATAGTGCATTCATGACATATATTAGGATCCCTAACTATTGCATGTATATTCTTCAATGATCTTTATAGTTTAAAATTTTACATGTAGGATTTAATCCATCTTGTGTTTTTTTTCCCTAAATGGTAAGAGTTAATCTTTTTTTTTTTCCTTTTGGTTGAAAGGTATAACCAGTTTGCCAGCAATGTTTGTTAAAGAAACTGCTATTCCCCATCTAATGAGGTTGAGATATTGTCAGAAAAAATTTGTCAAAGATGGATTTATTTCTAGCTCTCAATTGTGTCCCCTTGGTCTATATATGCCTGTCATCACACCAAGTTGAGGCAGTTTTGACTACCATAGTGTGTTTTGAGATTGGAGACTGTGAGGCGTCCCACTTGTTCTTTTTCACTAGTGCCTTTTTAATGTAAGATCCTATCCTTTCCATATAAAAAGCATGATTAGTTTTTCCATCGTGGAGATGGAATTTAGTTAGGATTTAATTACATTGGTAGATTTTTTGGGTAATATTGACATTTTTACAATAAGCATTCCTTTCTGTAAGCATTGTCTATTTTTCCATTTAATTAGGTCTCTTGATTTATTGCAATAGTGTTTTATAATTTTCATGGTTAGATTTATTCCTAAATGCTTCATATTTGGCATAGTTATTATAAATGCCATTACTTTCCTATTTTTTCAAAGTTTTCTTTGTGTAAAAGAATTAGATTAATACTTGCATAGTGTTCTTGTACCTTACCACTTGATCTTTTATGTCCAGTAATTTTTTTATTGAATCTTTGGGGTAGAATTTTCTATTTTACATTCCTTTTATTAAGTTAGAGCATAGGCATTGTGGTCAGGACAACTTAAACCTACTTTCCATGGAGGGAAGATGAGGTTATCACCTCAGGGAAAGAGTTGCAGTCTCGTAACTATTTCTCATAATTCAGCATTGACTCAAAGGCAGTGAGTATTTAGTTTTGGTTTTTAAGTTGGAAGTAGGCACTGTGCTTGTCTTCTTCACACGCCCCTTCTTTGTATATTATCCAACCCAACCCATTGACGTGAAATCAATATTGACCCATACCCACCCTACTTAGGGTTTTCTAAACAATAAATATTTATGAAAGCAAATTGTATCATCTTTCTCCCTTAGAGTGGCTAGTGGGTTTGAAATTCTGACCTTACTGTTAACAGTTCCATGCTTACCTGCCAACAATACCACGGCTTCATCAGAATCTCAAAAGAGAGATGAGTCTACATGGAACTAAGATAGCCTTAGGTTCCCTGCTACCGGTTCTTCATTAACCTTTCATTGAGTTCATATTTCATAGCTTTACTTATTAAAATTTGGGACTATAATGAATAGTACAAAGCTCCTGCCCTTAGGAACTCTCCCAGAAGAGCCTGCCTTTTTTTATTGTCCTTTCCCCATGTTCTCTTCTACTTTGACTTTCATCACATGAAAGCTTATGATAACACTTTATAGGCCTAGCACCACCACTCAAGGAATTCTGATGGGATAGTGGTTCAATATGGAACTGCTAACTGAAAGGTTGGTGGCTTGAATCCATCCATTGCTCTCCCGAAGAAAACCCAGGCAGTTAAGTCTGTTATTATAGAAAAGACACCCCAGGGCATCCTGTAGTGCTCCTTTGTTCTCCAGGGTTGCTGTGGATTCCAAGTGGCTCAACACTTCACAACAACAACCTCACAACCTCTACTGCTTACCCTTCAACTGAATGCTTTCTCTTCTTTCATGTGCTCTCTTAATAGACCAAATGACCTAGGTCTCTCTAAATAGAAGAAAATTACCTAGGACCTGCAGTTGGAGATATTAACAGTTAAACAGGGATGCGCAGCAGTTTTATCCGACCTGATTTTCTTTGGTATTCCAAAGGATATAAAAGTGAACTAAGACAACTGTCCTGTCCTAAATTGCTGACAGAAAGATACATTTTATTTTTTTCCACCAAGACTGAAAGAGGCAGAATTTAGGATGTTTAAGTGCCGGAGAAAGAGAAAGGGAGAGAATTTTGAAACTAATTTCTTCTTATGCTGGGTACATGTAATGGACGTTCACTTTTATAATCACCTGTACAATTGAAGTATTAAGAAATTGAGCTGTATTGTAACTAATGAGGGATGGAGAAGACAGAAGCAACTTCCTGTGTGTAATCTAAGTTGACACACTAATTTCTAACTTCCTCCAAGAGCATATGTTAAGAAAAAAAATGGTTATTATCGTGATGGGAGATTGGTTTTACCGAGTTGGGAGTCTATAATTGACTGAGGCTGTAAGAGAAATCCAACAAAACAAACAAAAAAGCCTCCTTGATTCTAAAACAGAAGTTATGACTAAAATGAATCTCTATAAAAAGGAAAGAAATTAAGTCTGTAAATATGGCATGATTATATCCATGAACATTTCTTCTCAATTGGTCCATAGCTAGAAATATGGGGATTTGTCATTTAGTTACATCTGAAAGAGATCCTATTCTTGACTCAGGAGAAACTGAAGTAAAATCTGGCCTACATTTCTTTTGGAATATGCATCTGAATTTTACATATAATATAGCTTAGAATTCCTTTCTCTATAGTGCTTAAAAATTTAAGACAAGAAATTAATAACATGTAAGAATAGGTCATAAGAGGAGGCATTCGTGTCTCACAATCCTTTTAGAAAGAGGATTGATATTGAAGATTACAGTACCACACATTTTTATCTCAGTAAATTGTTCTTCACTATCCTCTTAAAATGCAGAATCATACTGCAGAGCTTTTGACCCATTTTATCCAGTGAATGAAAAGGTTGTCCTTACTTTCGGTTAAATTTTACAGAATCATAGGATCTCAGACCTGGGAAAGACTTTAGAAACAGAGAGAAATTTCCCATTTTCACACACAATGGAACCGAGATGGAGGCATGGCTGTTATTAACATCTGCTTCATTTCCTGCCCTACAGCCCCCTGCTCTATACAACGGAGGTAGCTTGGGAATCGTTTGTCCCCCAACTCCAGGCGGACCCTCTGAATCGAGTCAGTGCAGGTACTTGCTCTGCCTACAATCTGAGTATAATTTTAGCAGTCTGGCTTCTAATCTCTCCTTGAGACTAGATCCTGAGTGTGCTTCAGATTGTAGTTACTGACACCCACGCTGCTGGGTCTACTACTTGGGCTACCTTGTCAGAAGAGAACAGCCCTTAGAGAAGGGCTTTACCTTTGGTAAAAGAGAGGCAGCAGCAGAAAGGAAGGCTCCTGAAGAGACGGATCGATTGATGCTGTGGTTGCAACGAGCTCAATTGTAGGAACAATTGTGAGGGTAACACAGGACAGCCAGAGAGCATTTCCGCCTGTCGTACACGACATCAGTGTGATCAGAACCGACTCGCCAGCACCTAACAGCAACCGTCCTGGGTCCATATGACTGTCTCCAGTTCTGTTGCCTAAATTCCTTCACCCCCACTTGTTGTGACCTTGTAGTTCTGTGGTACCTTGTGTGTGGCTGTGATTCTGCAAGTTGTGGGTCACTGGTATTACAAATGCTTACCAGGGCACCCACAATGACCATAATTCAGCAGAACGTCTAGACTAAACACCAAACCATAGCAAGCTAACTGTCACTAGGTTGATGTTGACTCATAGGTAGAACTTTCCTCTGAATGTTCAAGGCTGAAATTGTTTATGAGAGTGGAGAGCCCTCTCCCCGCCTTCAGAGAGGCTGGTGGTTTCAAACTGTGGACCTAGGGGATCACAGCCCCCTATAGTGTATAACAACTATGCTACCAGGGCTCCTAGCCTAAGAGCAATGAAGAAGGGATCAACTTCCCCCTTGTTGGAAAAACCTTATGCATAGCTTCAAAGCACTGTCAGATACTGAAGGCATAATGAGTGGAACTAGAACATTGCTCGACAAAGGAGCAGAAGATGAGCCCCTCGGATCAGGGGATCCTGAGTGTGTCACTGTGGAGGAACAGCTTTCTCAAGTGAAGTCAACCATCCATCATGACATGAGCTGCATAAAGTCTGTGCTTTACCTGTTTGTTGTGAATAAGGTCGCCGTGGGTTGGGACCAGATCCATGGCAGCTAAAAAATTCTTCTAGCACGGTGGTTCTCAACCTTCCTAATGCAGCAACCCTTTAATATAGTTTCTCATGTTGTGACCCCCAGCCATAAAATTATTTTCATTGCCACTTCTTAACTGTAATTTTCCTACTGCTATGAATTGGGTGACCCCTGTGAAAGGGAAAAGCCTCTACATATCTAGGTGATAAATACTGAATTTTGGCATGTGTCACTCATTATTGGATCATCTAATGAAACAGAAGATCATCAGTGTTATTATCCTAGTGCTTTATCACTTTGGTATGATTAGTTGAACAATGACTCCTTGAAGAGGGTTCATCTCCAAGGTTGTGAGGACACACGTAATTTTAGGCACACTTAGATGCTAGACATTAAATGCATTGGGCCTGCTGCATAAAGTTCCAACATCTCAGAAAACAGAGGTTCCTTAAGTTCCAACCTCTCAGAAACCAGAAGTACTCATTTTACACATCCTGTGGAGTGCTGTTAAAGATTAAATGATATAATATATGTATGCATGTTGTAGGACTACCAGTGTTCCTTGTTGGAGCTGAGGTGGGAGACTAGAAAGAACAAGGAGAGGGGTGGCTTCATACTGTTTTAATAGTGGTAATCCTATGCATCTGTGGCAGAGAATGTATGGGGCAACAGTTAAGAGAACAGATTATAATACTAGTTTAGCAAGAGTTACTTTACTGATTTTTTACTTTCTCACATACTAACTGAGGACATTAAGGAAATGATTTCTGATCTTCAAATGTAAATTATGTTAAGACAAAAAATCACTGCCATCACGTGCGTACTAAGGCATAACAACCCTATAGGAGAAGTGGCCGCTGTAGGTTTCTGAGGCTGCAATCTCGGTGGGAGCAGAAGACTTCCTCCGTCTTCTGGAGAGGAACCAACGGGCTTGAACTGCTTGCCTTGCACTTAGTAGCCCAACACATAATCCACTATACCGCCAGGGCCCCTTCAAAGATGCTAAACGAGAATACAAATTATAAAGCTTCGAAGTGTCGATTTATTATCAAAGGGGCTTTGGATGTAAATAAAAGCTTTCAACTGAAACTCTTCAAGGACAGATCAGACCTTCTCGGTAAGAAATGATGAGCTTGTCTTTAGAGCTATGCGAGCGTCATCTCACTCCGGAAGCATATTTGTCCAGGCACAGTCATAGAGGTCTAGGGAGCAGCACAAGTTATGTGGCCACGGGACTTTGTAGATCTTGCCAATTTGAGATTCTGTGTAGATCCCTCTTAATCCAGCTGTTCAACACCTTTCTTAGGTCACAGCTTGACTGGTGGCCCAGATGGCCAGAAGTTTAAAGCCACTATGCTCTGTAGGAGAAAGAGAAGACTTTCCACTCAACTAAAGAGTTAAAGTCTTGGAAGCCCACGGGGGGTGGTGGGGGGGGGAGTCCCTCTCTCTCCTACTGAGTCAGTAAGAGTTGAAATCAACTCTGTGGCAGATAGTGAAACGTGCAATTTTTATTTGGGACCACCCATGATGGGATGAAGGAATCAAGATGAATCAGTGTCAGGGATCCAGGCTCTAACCTATAATCACTTGTCTGATAGGCACAACTGTAATTAAATTACAGTGATAATAATGAAAGATTGTAGTAATGTCATAGAAAATATGAGAGAAGTAATGGAATCAGACACATTATATGGTCATATGCTCACCTCCGCTCTGCTTATGGTCCACATGGAGAGAGGGGGCAGGAGGAGGAGAGGACATGGGGAGAAGGAACAGAAGGGAGAGAGAGAGGAGTAGCCTTGTATATCTTTTGGGGACATGCAAGCCTCCTAATTACACGTAAGGCATATGTCACAGGAAAGACTTGAGCTATAGGTAATACAATGATGAGGGGGATGCTTCAGGGATACACGTTAGCCAAAAGGTATTGGGGGCCTCCTGTGACAAGGTGGGCAGACCTTAGATGCATGATAGCGGCCTAACCTTGATTGCCCTGGCGCTGGAGACTTGATTTAGCCAAAGCTTTCAGAGGAAGTGACCCATTTTTCTAACAGCAGGGAGGCAGCTCTGTCCTTTGTGGGAGAGACAATGGTGTCTGGATAGCTGGAGCCTTTAGGGAACATATCTCTAAAAATCTGACTTCCCACAAAATGCTGGCAAATAGGTTCTAATATATGCTTAATATTTTGGAGGAAATATGATTGTGGAAAAGTCTTTTATTCATCCAACAAATCAGTTTATATTTTTGCTATGGAATTAAAAATCATGAGTATGTCTATAATGGTACATATATAACCAAGCATATTTTACAGTTCCTACCCCAGCATTTTGAATTAATTTTCTGGATGACAAGTAGGTGTGGACTCTCCCTGAGAAGGGACTGTAACCCATGAAAGAAGGGCTAGTGAAGTGTAGAAGAGAGTCCTTGCAAGTGTTTGGAACAGAAACCTGAGAGCACTTGTCAGAGTTCACATAGCATGGTGCAAATTTGAGTAACTGTCACTCTTCTTACACTTTGCCATTCCAATATGATTGCTGGTGTGTTAGGTTTTTCTAGAGAAACAAAATCAGGACACTTCTGATTTTATATATAAATATATATATGTGTGTGTGTATGAAAAAATAAAGAAATGAAGAAATAAACATGAAGAAATAAAGAGCTATTTATTCCACAAAGCAGTACAGAGGACTCAGTTCAACTCACTTTGGTGAGACAGTTAATATACTGGCAGTTCTTCAACTCAGGAGGGCTGCTGGGTGCCATTCAAGGAAGCAGACAGCTGAATCTTCTGTCGAGAAATATAGGCAATCCTGGCACAGGAAGCGAATAGCAGAGCAGATCACCAACGGTCAGTCAGATGACAGGGTCTGACAGTCCCCAGCTCAAGTGATGTATACACCAGCAGTGTGGCAAAGCAGGACTTGAAGGAACCTCAGACAATAGCAACACTGTCCATGTGTTGGGTGTCCCACAGGTAGTGCGACTTGCAAGTTGAGGCAGAGAGAACTAGCTAAGGCAGCCACACTCTGGTCCCATCATCAGAGAGCAAGAGACAGAAAGGTGAGACTTGCCTAACCATTTTCTCTTTGCCCTTCAATTAAACTGCAACTTTATTAACCCCACGTAATTATTGGCCAGATTGACACACTAGACCTATCTATCACTTGGTATGCAGGTTAGCTCCTGCAGATATCATCATATCTTACAGAATGAAATTCAAACTCATCTGTCAAGTAGACAAGGCTCGTAGTTCACCTTTGAGGACTCACCTTCTTACTCATTCTGTTCCTCTTGACTGATGAGCAGGTCCTGCTTAGCTTTTGCAGTTTCCCATTTCTGCTGACTCTCAACGCGCTTCCTCTTTAAATGTCTGAACTCTCCTGCAGTGATTTAAAACTTAAGATCAAAGTTCACATCCTCTCTCTTTTTTCTTTTGATGTTACATGCTTTTGTCTTTTTCTCACAAAATCTGACCAGGAACTTTAATGGTAAAATCATATTTTATGCCTAATGCAATGATAGTGTACTGCTAATATACATAGAAACACATTTGTCAGATAAGATTGCACATTAGTAAATTTTAAAATTTATAGAACTTCATAGCTAAAATAAGAGACTTATAAATCATATACCTGAACTAGGAAAAAGATAAATCCAAAAACTTTGTTGAGGATAATTGAATTTGTTAAAGCGTACATTTTAATTAAAATGTACATTTTAATTAAATTAAAGCATACATTTTCTTATCTTCTGACTTTTGGACATCTTTTTAGTTTACTAATTAGTGGTTACATATTTGGGAAAAATACTTCCGGTCAATGGATGACAAGTAATTATGCATTTAGTTTCTTGGGTGATGTTAAGCCTACTTCTCTGTTGTCAGTTTTTTTCCTCTTATTGCATTAGGAATTTGAACATAAGTAAATTTTCTGAATTACAAATTAGAAATCACAATAAATGAATTTAAACCCTACCTACTTCTACTGAGTCTGTTCCAGGTACAGTGACCCTGCAGGACAGAGTAGACCTGCTCCATGATGCTGCTGAGGCTTGAAAGCTTCATGGAAGTAAGGAACCGCATCTTTCTTCTGCAGAGTGACCATTGTGGAGCCAAACTCCTGATCTTATAGTTACAACCTCACAAGTGACCACCAGGGCTTCTTAGAAATTCACTTGGTGTAATTCATTGTTTTAATTGGAAAAAATTGCCACTTATCTATAAATGAAATTACAGTATGAATTCCCATAAAGAATCCACATTAGATTTGATTAAGATTATGACACCCGAAAAGCAAAAATTCTGATTGATAGTTGATGGATAAGAAATAAATTACAAAATTTGTTTTTCTAAGCGTAACCTTCAATACTGGACTTGAACTCTGAATGAGGCTTCAGGAGCTTCAGAGAGAGAGAACTATTTCTTTGGGGCATCACGAGCTAGTTCAGACACTAAAAACCTCTGGGGAAAGCAGCAGGGCAGGTTAAGAATTGAGGTGCTTACACTTCTCAATAAATAGAAGTCGTCATAATGATTGGAATTACTCAAACCCAATCAATCCAAATGGTTGAAATTGAAACCAAACAAGCACTTCTTTGTAGCCCAGTTAATGAGTAAACTAATTTACTTAATAGCTAGAATGCTTACCTCTAATGAACCTATTCGTGTTTAGTTGATAAAATGTGACTGCCCCTCAAAGTGTAGCATGGCAGAATAAATAAATCTGATGGATGTCTTTTATTATTACAGTATGTATAATATAAACAAATTGTAAACTAACTTAATTTTTGACAGCACAGCATTCATTTAGATGTATTTTAAAAAAGAGAATAGGAAATCTTTTTCCAAATCCCAACCAAACTCACTGCCTTCGAGTCATCCCCAGTCCAGGGCCACCACATAGACCGGGGTAGGAGTGGCCCTGTGGGTTTCCAAGACTGTTTCTCTAAGGAAGTAGAACATTTCATCTTCCTCCCTCAGAGTGGCTGGTAGTTTCTGTCATTTGCATCCCTATACAAATGGATTCATTCACCTCAAAGTCTTTGAAAAGGACAGGGTTTAACTGTGACAGTTAATTTATATATTTATATGCAGAAATACCTAGACTTACAAGCACGCTTTCATTATTTACAATAAACAATCAAATTCACCACCATTAAGCGCATTCCAACTTACAGGACCCTGCAGGACAGGGCAAGATTGGCCCTGTGGGTTCCAGCACGTTGAAGTCTCTATGGGAGTAGGAGGCCCCATCTTTCTCTTGAGGAGGGTGGTCTGGAAATGCTGACTCTGCCAATTGAAGGTGGCGCACATGGTTTGGACTGGCAGCTCAAACCGCCCGAGGTAAAACCTGATGATCGGCTTCTGACAAATGACAGCCTGGAGAACCCAGAGGAGCAGTTCTCCTGGGCGCAGGTCAGGTGGCCAGCCGTGGGCATCTGCTGCACAGCAGTGGACAGCGGCAGCTGACAGGAACTCTGACAGCAGCTCTTAGCTCGGCTGCTAAGAGCAAGGTCAGCCGTTGGGTTCCGGCAGTCTGTCGAGGAGAAAGGTGGCCTTTTGCTCTTGGAAAGAGTTGCAGCGTCCAAAAACCAAAGGGGCAGTTATACTCTGCCCTATGAGCTAGCGAGGAGTCAAAACTGATTCAGTGATGTTGAGTTTTGGAGTCATCATGGAAACAGTTACAGCTGGTTATGTGTGATGACAGAAAGGACGGATCCTGAATGCAGAGCTGGTTACATGTTAGGCACACCCAAGGTCCAAAGTCTGAGTGCACTCGCTCCTCTGCAGGCAAAAGATGAAACTTTCTACTCCAGTGGATGATTCGAGAATCTTACAGGGGCAGCTGTACCGTGCTCTCCCTGCCCTATGAATCAGAATTGACTAGATGACAGTGATAGTGATAGAAAATTCTTTGCAATAATTCTGTCTGCATTAGCCAATAAGGTATGCTTTTGAAAAGCATGTTTAAATACTTGCTGAAATGATAACATCAAAATGTTGAGTAAACATAACCAAATGGTAAGATGAAAGGTATTCTGAAGGTTTTCGTTTGTCTTTTTTAAACATTTGCCATATCATGGCGTAATTATTATGCATTAAGCCTCTAACCACAAGTTCAGCAGTTTGAAATAATGAATGGTCACTCTGCAGGAGAAAGACAAGGCTTTTGACTCTGGTAAACCATTAGTTTACAGTGCTCGCTACAATGAATGGGCTCAGTCAGGATGGCCAGGACCATGTGTTGATTCATTCTGTTGCGCATAGGGCCCTTATGGGTCAGAACTGAATTTATGGAACCCAAAACAGCCACAAAAAGTCACAAACTCAGAAGCCCATAAAGTTGCTGTATTAGTTTGGGTAGATTAGAGGAACAAATTAATACTCATGTATGTATAAGAATTATATACAAGGGCAACTATACATTAAGGAAACATCCCAACCCAGTCCAGTCCAAGGTTAAAAGTTTGATATTAGCCCATATGTCCAAACTAATCCACAAGTTCTCTTCAGACTCATGAAGCACATGCAGTGACACCCAGAAAATCACAGGCCAGTGGGTACAGAGTCTTATACATCCAGTGGCAATAGAAGTATCTCAGCACTGACAGGGGTCTCCCCAGGGCTCCTCCACTTTCCAGGGCTTAGGGTCTGTCAGCATGCTGCCATGTGTCTTGTCAGCTCCAAAGTGTCATAGGGGGGTGAGATGAGAGATAGTGTTTCCTACCCAAAAAAGGAATTACATTTCCCAGAATTCTCAAAGGACAAAGCCATGCCCACACAGGGTTCTCATTGGCTATCTCCAG
>PVJH01024493.1:0-33033 GCA_004026705.1 Nesogale talazaci
AGCTATCCCTGAATACCTCCTGGCGGTGGAATCTCAGACCCTAGTTAGGTTGATGTGTTAGAAGCAGGCGTCTTGCCTGGTGAGTCACCTCTCCTTTTGCTCTAGAACAGAGGCGGGGAACGTCCAGCCCGTGGGCTGTATCAGGCCCACTGAGTCCCTGGTACTCGCTAACCTCACACGCCTCACCCAAGAGCAGCAGTTCTCGCCATCCCACATTACGAGTGAGTTCACGTTTGACCCAATAGAGCAGGCTAAATCTTTCAGGTGATCATTTTGGAGGGTCTGCAAATGATGTTATAAATATCCACATGGCGCTTGGCAGAAAAAAATGGCCCCCCACCCCCCACTGCTATAGAGAGTCCTCACTCAAGTTTGAAATCAACGTTGTGTCTGGTCCAGAAACACACTCAAGCTCAAGCTTGCTGCCAAGAAGTAGATTCCACTCACAACGGCCCTCTAGACAGGGTCGCATGGCCCCTGTGAGTTTGTGCATTCTTGGTTTTGACTCTGCAGTTAGCAGCCCAAATGTGCCACCACTAAATGCACCTGGAGACAGAATGCAACCTTCTCTCTGTCTTTGCACAAACAGATGGCTTTTGTTAAATGCACGGGTTTTTGTTTAAATGCACGCCTGCTTGTTAAGTGAAACACTTACACTTTGCCGGACAAGAACAACTCAGTGACTTATGAATGAAAGAGCAAGTGTATTAAAGAGAAAGCTAGAGAAAAACAAAGAAGGAAAAGAAAGACCTGCAGGTCGAGAGAAATCAAGTCCTACTCAGGGGCCATCCTTCTAGGGAGAAAGGCCAAGTGCGTTTACAGTCTCGGGTTTTTGGGGGCTGAGTAAGCAAGCTTATCTCGGCAGCTATGCAAGCAAGCAGTTACAGAAGCAGAATTTTTTGCACTTTCGCCTCAACACCTGTGCTTGTCCGGGAACACAGCATATGGGGTGATTTGACACTTACAGATACGGGTCGAGGCACTCAAGGGCAGGCAGTTACTGAACCTCAGAAACATCCTAGATCTAAAATGGTTCCTGGGTGGCTAATAGTCTAGCCATCTGTAACAACACACTGCAACAGACGAACCGCCCTCCATAGCGTGGAGAGGGGAACCGTACTGGAAAATCAAGTGAAGGTCTGGGCAGGGGAGTACCGACATTCCAGAGGAGACCCTGATGGTTTCTGTTGGTGGGTATGTTGGGGAGCCGGGGGGGTGGGGGGGCACTGCCTCACATTAAGGAATGCTAAGCCTTAGACGCTGGTCTCACAGGGAACATGGCATCTCCCAAGAGTCACCAGAAGGACTCAATGGGGAAGCTGGGCTGAATGAACTGGGCCCTACCTCAAGACTATCTGTGCCTGTGGACTTAGGACTGAAGTAGCATGATTGGAGAGGAAGCAAAGATGGCTGTTCTAAGACTGTGGAAATGGCGGTGGATGGACCTTGGGTGGAACCCATAGAGAGTGTCCAATGAAATCAGAACCAGAACCACCATATATTTAGTATCTCAATGCTCCCCTTGCAGACATATGACAGATTTTTATCTGGGAGGCAATGGTTTGCCCTTGCAAGAAATGATACAGGGAACATCCCCCACCTCCCCTCCTACCCACCTCCACCTCTCCCCCCACCCCACCCCATGCCCAGCTCTGGAAAGAGAGCTCAATTGATTGCACAAATCGATGTGCACAAATCAAAGCAACGACTCACGAATTTCAGCTCAAAGACTATACAGCATAAACGCATATCAACAGTACCTTTAATTCTCTGCTATTGCATAAATTAATGATGTTATACCCTAAAGGGATGATTGATAACATTTTCTTTTTTGTTTCCTTTGGGAGGGAGAGGGGTTTGTTTTGCTTTGTTTGTTTTTGTTGTTGCGCTGGATGGCTCTGCTTTCGCCACAATACAACCGCCAAAGTGACCAGAATCATTCAGGGACAAACATGGATTCTAGGTCCCCTCTGTAATTCTAGTCCCATCCAACAACAGTGTGTTCTGATAACTGGCCCTGGTTGGTAGTCACCTTCCTGAGAGGGTCACTGAGGATAAGCTTCCTATGGCAAAGTGTGGTGAAGAAGGCAGATGTTGCCCGGCTATCAACTGAACTAGTGTCTGGGCTTTGAAAGGCTGTATTTCAACAGCAGCTAAGGCAGGAGCCAACGAAGGCCACACAGAAGAAGCATGCCAGCCTGTGTGAGCCAAAGGTGTGATCCAGACAATCACATCCAAATATGATGAGGGCTAGAGAGGACAGCGGCCATCCAAAATCCATTTACAGAATATCTACTCAGATTAAACCTCTCTCAAACAGCTTTACTATCAGACAGATTATTGTAATATTGAGTATGGTAGAACGAACCATGGTGTAATAGGATAATTGGTCAGTTTCTCTGAACCCAACCTGACTTCGCTCTGGGCTTAAATACGTCTTAATTGTTCCAAGACCGAAATGTCCTCTCTGGCTTGTTAAATAGTATTGGTGTTTTTTTTCTTTTTTGACTCTTTACTTTTATCTTTTTCCTTGCTTCCTGTTCCGCTGTTTTGTTTTAGGTTTTATTGTTACTGTTAGGTCTCCCAGTTTTAGAAGCACAGAGGAGTGGATGCATGAGAGGTGGAGGTGGAGGTGCAGTAAGGAGACAAGGTTCAGACAGAAATGAGAAGTACAGAAGGGCTTTATTAAGACCAGGGAAAATAACTCCCAGACGGGTACTGTAACTTCATGAGTTAGGCTAGAGAAGCCGTGCCTGGTACTGGTACCATATATATATATATATATATATATATATATATATAGTATGAGCTGAAGGCATGTGGGCTGATAAAGGAAAGGGGTTTCTTGTGCTGCGTTAGCAAGTTTGGGGTCTGGAGATGACCTGTTAGCAAATCATCTTGTTTCCACACTTGCTTCCCGGAATGCTAGGGAGAAGAGCTGTGTCCTGCCTGGAGAGATAGGCTCTGTGAGATGCCGGAGGCAGGGGTCACATAGTTCAGCAGAGTGTTCATCTCCTTCTGCTGAGGCTGGTGCTCGGGGCTGCCTGGATGCAGACCGGGCCCAAACAATGTATAGAGACATCACCGATGCAGTGGTTTCTTGGGCAGGGTGGGGGGCAAAAGAGAGGGGGATGGTGGAGAATTGGGGGGCAATCAGTGGATAAAGGAGGGACCATTAGAACTCGTTGTGATGGTGCATAGAGGACTTTTAAAAAACTGATTTAACCATAGAAGTGTATGCTATGTGAATAACAGATCAAGAAAGCTACTTTAAAAAGAAACACCCCCCCCCCCAAAAAAAAAAGTGAAACCTGTTTAGGGAGATTCCAGTCAATTGATACCACATTTTCAGTACCGAATTCATTTCTGAACTTCTTGCTTCTCAGGGTCAAAAATAAATGTTGTGGGTATCTTCGACATCGCTATGTTCTCAAGCCCCTTTGAGTGGCGCCCCACTCCCAGCAACCCAGAGAAGGAAACTGCCCGGTCCTCACAGGCCCAAATTTGAGCAAGGGATGGGGTCACTGAGCCCCTTCATCTTGCTGAGGGTCTTCCTCTTGCTTCCCGCACCTCTACTTTACCAAGCACCATGACCTTCTTTGGGGACTGGTCTTTCCTGGTAACATGCCCTAACCCTATAACCCTGGAATTTTTAATTTCAGGGGAAATTTTTTTTTCTGTTTTTAATCTTTACTTCCATAGTTATCGATATACATAACCAAAATGTATTTTAAAAATATAAAATTTGCAATGTTTTTAAAATGTAACCAAATTATCACACTCGGGCTTAGCCCCGGCGGCATAGTGGTTGTGCGCGGGACTGCGGCTCACTGGGACAGAGGTTCAATTCCAGCAGTGGGGCTGGGCCTCCTACTCCCACCACTGGAGAGCAGTGATGTCCCCCCCCCAAAAAAAAAATTGTCACACTCGTCCATGGATTCATAATACAAGAAAAGAATGCGCCTTCGTGTCTAGATTGTTTTTCACCTTACTTTATTATTAAATAGAAAAACACACTGAAAACTTATTTTATTTATAAAATATAATACAAAATTTATTTGCCTATCATTTTAATTAGCATGAAATTGAACAAAATAATTTGTGGGTGTGTATGGTACAAAGATGAACTTTGCACTTGCTGCAGAAAACTTTGCACTTGGTGCACTCCTGCAGTTTACATGTTTGCATCTTCCTCTGTTTGTGACCTTGGGATCATGGTGAAGACCATCCGAAAGAGTAACTCTTCCAGGGATACTTTTGGTTTGAATAGCAATATAATTGAAATTTTAAATATAACACACATTTTATTTACAATTTCATCCATATTGGCATCTGGTTCCTTGTCTGAGCCTGTGCCGCTTCTATCTAGGTCATAATTTCGCTGTCTTCCATAAACAAACCACAATTCATTCTGTGATAATTTTTGTCACTGTTGATTCAAAAGACGAATGTAACAAATTTGTTACATTTTGAAAAAGCAGAAATATATAATAAATGTCTTTTATGAGTTTTTTTGACATAAAACTACAGTTTTATGAACATACAAAAATACCAACACTAAAACTTCACTAGATTGAAAATTATTGTAAAATGCACTGAGCGCCAATGACCACTTACCCTCAAATGCACAATCGGTCAAGACATGCCACTATTCAAACATTTTGCTGCTAAAATGCATGACTAGTGGTATGTAAGCATTGTTACTAATACAGTGTGACGATTGCATCAACATCGTGGTCAGCTCCAAAAACTTTAGAATTTCAGTACCAGATACATTTTAATTAAATGTTATGAAAACTTCGCGGCCATTACAGGGCTAACAACATCTTCTGAGGAGAATTCTGGCTGTACTTATTCCAAGGCATTTTTGTTTATTATTTGATCAGTCTGTGAGGAGCCCTGCTGACATTGTGGATTACATGTTGGGCTTCTAGCCTCAAGGTCAGCAGTTCAAAACCACCAACCATTCTTTGGAAGCAAGATGAGGCTTTGACTCCTTTAATGAATTACAGTCTTGGAAACCCTCGGGGGCAGTTCTAAATGGCCTCTGTGGCTGTGAGCTTGGTTGTGGTTTTCTGTCAGTCACTGGTAATTCAGTATTCTTTCCCCAAAAGTATTAATTCTATTGTACAGTTTTTCTATGTATATGAAGTGAATGAAAATACCCTGGGTTAGGTCAAGTGCACCTCAGTTCGCAAAGCAATCTCTTTTTCAACAATTTAAAGAGGTCTGGTGCTGCAGTGTGGTATGTTATTTGATTTGTTGACTGCTGCTTCTGTGAGCATTGATTGTGAAGCCAAGTCAAATGAAAGCTTTGACAACTTTTTTTTCATTTGTGAGAAATTTTCCCAACTGTTAAAAATGGGTTCCAATTGCCAACCTCTGGATTAGCAGTTGAGCACCTAACCATCATACCTCCCCCAGGACTTCACATGGACCCATATGTACACATGAGTATAAGTGTCTCTGTTTACTGCAATGAAGAATACAAGCATAGGATATGTGTAAAGGATGCAGACAGCGCTTGTGATGGAACATCACAAATACCCACATGTAGCTCATGTTCAGGGCTCAACTAAATGCAGCCATTGCCATGAGTTTATTCTGCTTCTTTCTCTCTCCAGAAACACGTGGGTCCCCCACAATCTTGTAGACAGAAGACCGCTGTTGGCACCTCACATTTGAGAGGCCAGAGAAGTTAAAAGGCAGACCTCAGCTCACACAGGAAATGTGGGGGCAAAGCTGACGTACATGGTCAGTCTCCTTCCTCTGGGCATCCTTGTGCCAGGAACAACAGGTGTGGTCGCCAAGCCTTTTGTCTGAACAAGTCTGTGGGGCTCCTTCCAGGGAATGATGGAGCACGTTTCATCATAGGTGTTCAAACTGTTCGTAGGTACGAACTGTTTGAAGCTTCCCCACAGAGAGGGAAGGCGTTCTACTCCCGTCCAGTGCTCTTTAAAGTCTCTCGGGTGCTGTGGATGGAGCTCTGGACACACGATGCTTAAAGCCCTTGGTTTACTAGTGGCAAGGCTGCCGGTTCTAACCCCAGCCCCTGCATAGGAGAGCGCTGTGGCGGTCCATTTCTGCAGAGGTTTTCAGTCTCTGAGACCCCACGGAGCATTTTTCCTCTGTCATTGTCACGATCAGATGGCATCAACTCAGTGGCCTGGGCTTTGGTTTCCCATCTCACGGGGACGTTCATAAGCAAGCAGGGCTGCTCTGTTGACTGGCTCCATACTCCATATCTTCTAGCCTCCTTTCCCTCTCCACCTACCCCAACTCTTGCTTTGGAAGCAGGGATTACTGAATCTTGCATCTCAGGATGAAAGTAGATGTGGATGTGTTCATGGAGAGCTTAAAAGCCAGGCCCCAAACCAACGACCACCCCCAGACCCCTGGCCATGGCGTCGATTCTGGGTCATAATGACTAAATCTTCCCGAGTCTCAGCTTTCTTCCACAGCGTGGGTGATGGGTTTGAACTGCCAGCCTTGGGATTAGCAGTCCAAAGCACCTGACCCTGCCTGAAAGCCCCGCCTGCATTTTTACCCAAAGCCCAAGTGCTAATAAGACTGTCCCTTGACCCGTGGCTCCTGACTGTCTTGTTCACACAAACTGGTCAATCAACACTGGCAAGACTAGCATCTGTGCCAGCATAGTCAACTCAGCCTCCATGAGAGGTTCCATCATGATTTGATCTGCTATCAGGAAGAGCGACAGCTTCTGGGGGTGTCACCAAGCGACTAGAGAGCAATCCCTAAGCTCCCTCTCCCTGAACCCCTCACCCCCAACACATACTATTTCATCAGTTCAAAGCCTCCTCTCCAGAAGGTCTGG
This sequence comes from Nesogale talazaci, assembly GCA_004026705.1. Lineage (NCBI taxonomy): Eukaryota > Metazoa > Chordata > Mammalia > Afrosoricida > Tenrecidae > Nesogale > Nesogale talazaci. Next base: position 6,836 of record PVJH01024493.1, read on the forward strand.
GTTGAATGCCAGCATCCTCAGTCATTTTGCCATGAGACCGATCACCAGCTTCAGAAGCTCTGATGTGTGCCTGTGTGTGTGTGTGTGTGTGTGTGATCCAGCTGTGCTGATCCACCTCCCAGCCATATGCTTTACTCAGACACATCTGTGTGGATGGAATTTTCTATCTTGCCTGACTCATTTGTGGGTATAAAGGGGAGAGGATGTGTTCACAGACTGAAGAGAGGTGCAAAAACTTAGATTTTGTGACTCTACACAAGAAAGGATCAAAGGAAGGAAGGTGACGCAGAAAGAGGCGAAAATTTGGTGGGTGTGAAATTGGGGAGTCCAGAATAAAGGCGGGGACTGACTGGACATCTGGACTCTAGGGGTTTGTCCTGCAGAAACAAGGATGTCTGCCAACTTCTCCAAGTGCTAGGATAGTGGTGAAACATGGCACACAGCAGCCAGGTAATGAAGAATTAAATAAATGATTTACTTCATCAGTCCAAAATGCAACACTGTTTACTCCCTTAAAAAGGATGCTACAAGGGTCGATTTAGTAAAGCCACATAATGCAATTCCATTTTTTTTTTGGAGGGGGCAATCACTGCTCTCCGGCGGTGGGAGTAGGAGGCCCAGCCCCACTGCTGGAATTGAACCTCCGTCCCAGTGGGCCGCAGTCCTGTGCACAACCACTACGCCACCCGGGCTCAGTCCGCAATTCCATATTTTTAAAGAGATGAAAAAAATAGGTATTTTATGTATACATGGGAAACGTTCAGAAATATATCCTCTAGTATTAGCTGTCAGTTATACTTATGGTAAAGAAAGGGGTGCTTCCTATTATTGGAGGGAGACTGTGTGTGTGTGTGTGTGTGTGTGTGTGTGTGTGTGTGTGTGTGTGCAGGGAACCCGTTTTTCCTCCCAGCCTCCTAACCAGTCTGCGCGGCTGCCGGGTTTGAGACCGGCCTGGGCTGGCAGCCCTGCAATAGTCCTGTCCGCAGAGCTGCCATCCTCAGTCCTAGAGTGTCCTCCTTGCCCAGGACCTGGGCTCCCGTCCCTCCACGTCTGCCCTGCAGTGAGAGCACTGCGAGAGGAAATGTTCAAGAGAAGCTTCTCAGAGATCCCACAGCCTTTGGGTAGGAAAATCTTTTCTGGATTAAAAAGGGGTGTTTTTTTTTTGTTTTTATTTTTTAATTATTTTTTTTTAGGCATCACTGCCCTCAGGTGGTGGGAGTAGGAGGTCCAGCCTTTGCTCCTGGGAGCCGGAATTGAACCTCCATCCCAGTGGGCCGCAGTCCCGCGCACAACCACTACGCCACCGGGGCTCAGCCCGTGTTTTTATTTTAATAGCAGTTGTCTCACAGAGTACTTGTCATACCCTAAGAAACAAACTTTGGTGGTTACCAGGGGTGGGAGGGGAAGAAAAGGGAGGAAGCAATGGGCTAGACTAGAGGGAGGTGTGAACTTGGGGGAAGGGGAAGATAATAGATGACTAGAGGGGGGTGGGGTAAAAGGCGGGGTAGCGGGGTAGAGGGACTGGGTGGGCTATGCCAGGGGTTAGTAAACTCTTGAAACCGAAGAGGGGCAAACCTGTCCCTCCTAACAACTTTAAAATCACTCTATAGGCTTATAAATGTTTTTCCAAACAAGTGAAATCGCCGTCATCTGGAGTAATCACCTTCCGATGTTTTCAGTGTGACTTCAGAGCCGCACGTTCACAGTGAAACAGTTGCCAACCACTGGCCTAAGCTATTGGGAGGCTCGCTAAATTGTCAATTGAAAAAAAAAAATCAATGATCCATTATGTAAATTTTAACATTCCACCCCCCCCCCATGTAATTCACTAGAAAGAGTTTGAAAAAAAAAGAACACCTCCCAGCCTTGTGAAAATGCCTAGGAACTTCCACTGCACACGCACACGCTGACAGTCGCCAAGCATTAGAAGTGACAGGAGAGCCACGAACTGCCAGCTCATGTGGGATTATTCACAGTTGGTTGTTCCATAGATCAGAAAAGTCTGTGGACATAATAAGGGGGGGATCACAGGGGTTCAGGAACTCCTTATTCCCCCCAGGCCGAAGAGGCAGCACCCCAACGGCTGGACAAGAGTCCCCAGAGGGCAGGGCGTCAAGGGGCCCCACCCTGGCTTACTGTGTGACTCGACCAGCTGCTCCCCACCCCGGAATTTCTGCTCCCTGGCTTGTAAAATAGTCCGGAAGGAGGTTTGAATTGGAGCCACGGCCCCCACCAGCTCTTCCAGCATCATGAAAAACCCAACTGACCCAGATATTTGTCTGCTATGGTATTGTGACTCCTGTGGCATACGGAAGACCTGCTTTTTCAATCACCAGAAACACATTTAATAAAAAGTTGCTTTCCCAGCCCCCACTAAAATAACAATAAGGAGATGGATTTGCAAGGAAGGGATGCTGAGGGGGAGGGTCTGCGGCTTATCCTTTGAAGTCCAGTCTTGCAGCAGCACTGCCCAGGGCGGGGTCCACGTTCACGTCCACATCGGATTTAGACGTACCTCTCAGGAAGAGCAGACTTGCCTCCGGGTCGGGCGACTGGCCTGAAAGAGAAGCGAGCGGCTGTCATTGTAGGAAGAGCCCCTTCATCCCAGAGCCTGTTCCCCCTGCCCTGTGGAAAAGGAGGTGTCCCCTGGGTAACTGCCGAAAGCCTTCTAGAACCATCCCACCTCCTCTTCAAGCAAGCTTAGGGGTAGGGGTAGGAGGGAGGGAACCTGCCCAAGAGGTGAGGTGCCAGAGGAGAATCCCAACTGGGGGGTGGGGGGTGGGGTGGGGGTGGGGGGGTGGGGGGGTGTCTGTTTTTGTCAAGTGACTTGGAGGCAAGAGAATGGGGCAGGTGACCAAACTCCTCAGTGGGCCTCATGACCCACCTTCCCCACCCCCACCCCCCCTCACATGCCGGGAACTGCCATCTGCCCCAGTGGGGAAACTCAAACCTGCTGTGTAACAGGCAAGTGGGTGTGGCTTTGGCGCTAGGGTCGGGCCTGCGGACAGAGCTACTAAAGCACTTCTGCCCAGGAAGTGCCTGCCACCTCTTGCCCACCGACCGTCCTCACAGAGCGCATGCACTGCGCTGTGCGAATTCCTCAGGGGCGCTTACTCGGGAGAGCTGCGTGTGTTTCCCGGCAGGCTTTTTCCGCAGCCCATGAACGCTTTCACCAGGAGAACTTTCCAAGACCTAAGAGATGCTTCCCCTTGAAGATCTCCTGTCTGCACACCCTCCTGGAAGCCCCTGCGCTGTTTTTAAAGAGACGTGGCTCCGTGGCATGAGACCCTAACAGTCCTGGAAAGTTGCTCCATTTCTGCTATGAGGAGCAGTCACGTGCCCCACCCTGACCTTGGATCCTGGCAGAGGATGAGACGCCCGCGGCAGGATAAAACCTGGTGGGTGACATTTAGTCTCTCCCACCCACTGCTGCCTCCCTCACACTCCCTCCAACCCCACACCCTGCCAGAAAAGGAACAAGAGCTTTGACTGGAAGTTGTAGTTCTGTTGCGTGTGGGTGGCCAGCAAGTCAGTTGGACAGGTCACTCTTGGCTTCCTCCTCATTACCATTGAGGTACTGTGCCAGCTTTCAGCTTGCTAAGAAAAGCCAACTTTAAAGGTATAGAGAACAAGGAACCGATTGCCCTGTAGGCGTCCATTCCAGACGCAGTCCATACACTGCGGCCACCGTCACGCAGGGGTCCTCAAAATATTTAAACAGATGGCCAGTTCACTGTCCCTCAGACTGTTAGAGGGTCTGACTATAAAAAAAATACCATGAACAAATTCACTCTGGGGCTCAGGATGAGTCTGTTGCTAAGTAGGACAGGCAGTGGTGCAATAACACCCATTCGATGGATAAATGTCCTTGGTGGGCCGCATGTGGCCCGAGGGCCATAGTTTGAATACCCCTTGGAGGCCCCTACTCTCAGAGCCACTGGTATATGAGCTGGGAGCCTGGTGGCACTGCAGATTCAGAGAACCCACAGGGCTGACCTCTGAGGGGGAGCTGAGGGGGCATTCCTGCCAGGGCCAGAGAAGACTCACTTCCCTTACAGAGATTTCCAAAGAGTTCAGAGCCAGAACTTGGTGGGGTTCTTGACTTGAGCTAATGGTCCCTTGTTCTACTCCCGTCTCCGAGAGCTGGTCAAGGCCCTGCATTTGCACAGGCAAAGTAGAAATCGATGCCATTATATATCTGGTCCTGGTGATAAAGAGACTTTTTGACTCTCAAAAAGTCAAACCAGCTCAGTGGGGAAAGGAGGTATAGGAAAAGACGGGGTGCAAGGTTTTCTGCGAAAACACTAAATCCATACTGACAGCTGGACTACCAGAGGACAGTACCTTGGTCATGGAGGAGTTCAAGTCAATGGGTCAAGGCCACAGGCCAAGCAAAGTGGAGGTGAATGAAACTACTCTGCTTTCCTACCTAGCCTCCCTCTGGGAAAGGCTTTGTTCCCTGGAAGCCGGGGACACCCCTCCGACCCGCCCCCCCCTACATGGCTTATAGCGACTCACCTAGGACACTTGCACACACGTCTTCGGTTCCCTGGGAAAGAAGATTAGAGGTCGAATGACTTCCCTCACTCCCCTGTAGCCCCCAAAGAAGTTCCTCCCCTCTCCTCCCCTGTTTCTTTGGGGATTCCAATTCTTTGAAAACCCAGGTGAGGGCTTCATTTCTCAATGTCCCTCCAGGTGGGGACGACCTCACCGAATCTGGGGACCTGAGGGTGGGGGACCCAAAAGAGTAGAGAGGGGTGAGGAGAGTGCGGCCAGCACAAACCTGAACTGGATTGTGTTGGTTGTGTAACCGCTTTTTGCTCTGGGAGTGGGAGCCAGCGGCACCAGCCTTCCTTCCCCCCAAACAGACCATGGGCCCCAGCGGGCAACTCAGAAGTGCAGGAAGCCTCATCTCCCGGTACCACGCCTGGAGCGCACAGGCTGGAAGAGCGACACACTCCCTCCCCCCCTTCAAGACTTACTGCAGCTGCAGATGACGGTGACGATCAATGACAGCAGGAGGGCAGCACAGGCCCCAGCCAGGGGCGCCCAGATGTAGAGTTCACAGTTCCAGTTCAGCCCAGTCTTGTCCCCTGAGGGCAGGGAACACGTTGACGTTTAGAATGGGGCCTGCCCCCTTCCCACACCCGCCCCCCCCGCCCCCCCCGCTCCCACTTTCCCCGGCCTTGGGAGCAGGCTCGCCGCCGCCCCAGCCCCTTCACCTGCATCGCCCGCTGGGGGCCGGCACGCGTCTGGGCGCTGGGACGCGGACTGCGACGCGTTGGTGGGGACTGGCGCCGGTGGTGGTGGTGGCGGTGCTGGCTTCGGGGTGGGCTTCTCTGCGGGGAGCAAGGACGCGTGGTTGGGGTCAAGTTGGGACGTTGGATCAGTGCGCGCGCCCCACCCACACACCACCCGCTGTGACCTCGACTCTCTGGACAGGGACCCAAGTGTGGAGGGTGGGCAGGACCCCGAAGCCTTGGGCTGCAGCCACCTCCTCTGATGTTCTCAACTCCTCCAGGGCTAAAGACCCTCCAGCCGGCGACCCCAGCCTTCGGCCCCGCCCCTCCCCTCGCGCTCCAGCCTGCCTCGTTTTACCCAACAGCCAAAGGAGGCTCAGAGCGTTGAGTCACCTGCCCGGAGTCACGCCAACCCAAGGAAGCAAACTCACTGCTGCCCACCCAGGTCCACGGTGAGCGACCCGACCCTATAGGACAAGGTAGAACTGTCTTTAAAACAAAAAAAAGGAGTAGAACGCCGGTCTTTGTCCCTGGAAGCAGCAGGTGGTTCTGGACTGCTGGCTTTGCCCTCAACACCCAACGCTAACTATTACGACACCGGGACGCCTCAAGCACCCCAACTCCAACTCGTGCCCCATGGGTCCTGAGAAGCCATCTGCAGTCCCTGTTCAGTCGCAGCGTCCCCTTGACCTTGGCCGCCCTGTCTGTCAGGGAGACGGGAACAGATCGAGGGAGGTTTGGGGGTGGGGGTGGGGGGAGGGTTAAGCCTCGCCAGAAGCGTGCGTCTGTCGCGGAGGCTGAGCCGGCGCCCGCACCTGGGAAGAAGACGGGCACGAAGGGGCTGAAGTACAGCAGGGAGTTGCTGGTCACTAAGCAGAAGTAGTAGCCTTGGTCCTCCTCCCGGAAGGAGCGCACCGTGAGCTGGTAGATGTCCTTCGAGGGCTTGCTGCCCCCGAACTTGGACTCTTCCAGCCCTTCCGCCAGCTTGACCCTCGAGGCTGAGTTCACGTACAGGAGGAAGGTGGGGCGCGCGGCGAGCCCGCGCTTCTGGAAGAGCCACGAGGTGCCCCCCACCGTGTTGGACAGCTGCACCTCGCACCGGAGCTGCACCGTCTGCCCCAGAACCGCGTCCTGATGGTCCGGCGACATCCGGAACGACTTCTTTTCTGGGGGACCCGCGGCGGCGTCTGCGGGAGGCAGGCAGAGAGCTGAGCAGCGAGCCCCCGGCCCCACGACACCCCCCCCGACCCCCCACTAGCCTAGCCCGCCCCGGGGGTCGCATGCTCACAGAGCAGGAGGGTCAGCGGCAGTAGCAGGGCGGTCACCGTGGAGGCCATGGTGCAGCGCTCAAACCCAGGGGACACGCCCGGGAGGAGCCGGCGGGGTGGAGACAGGAGGTCGTGCCTGCAGACCGGCCGCCCAATTTCGCCCGGGGAGGATGTGATGTCACCTGGAGCCCCTGCTGAGAGCATCAGCCCCCTTTCTGCGGTTGTCTCCTTCCAGCCCGATGAGGGGAGCTGGGCACCAGCGAGGGGGTCTGGGAGCCGGCTTGCCTGCCGCCTTGGTGGGGCAGTGAGATGTGCCCATGGAGGAGGAGAAAAGGTCTTAGAAATGAAGGCACCACCATGCCATTGCCGTCCAATCGATTCGGATTCGTTATGACCTTATAGGACAGAATAGGGTTTCCTAGTGTTTCCAAGACTGTCATTTTTATAGAGTGGCTAATAAGTTGGACTCACTAAATGGCAGTGAGTTTGGAATTTTTGAGGAGCAAAGCGCCCCCTGCTTCCCCCCAAGGAGTAGGGGTGGGGGGAGGGTTTAGACCAGCCCACCGTCCTTGTGGGCTTGGAAATGCTTTTGACCTGGCTCTCCAAGGGGAGTGACAGAGGATGAAGGGAGATGGACAGAGGATGAAGGTGGAGCCTGGAGAATGAGAGTGGGCAGGGACTGTCCTCTTCCTTTAGCACCCTGCAGAGTCTTGGGGGGGCAGGGGTTGTCTGCTCAATGGGAACCGAGAGCAGGGGAGCAAAGTGGAGAGTGGTCTTGCCCACTTCTGTGAACTTGAGCAGAGCGGGGCTGTAACATCCGTGACTTTCATGGGTGAGGGGCTAGGGAAGGCAGCCGCCCAGGCTTCCTGTGACGCTGGCCATCCCCTGCTGACTACACACTTGGGAGTTCTGCCTTAGCTGCCAACCTTCCTAGAAACACACAGCATCTTCCATCCCTGAGGACGTGGCAATATCCCCCACACTGTGGTCTCTCTTGCAACCAGGCCTCTGGCCATCCTGCTGTGAAAAGTCTTCTTCTAAAGGAGAAGGTGTAGTGGGTTACACGTCAAACTGCTAACTGCTATCGCCCCTTGGTGAAGAAAGAGGAGGCGTCCTACTCCCGGGGATACCCACTGAGGCAGTTCTCCTATGTCCTGTAGGGTCACTATGAGTCGGCTCCAGGCCAGTGAATTTGGGTTTTTAAAGGGCCTCTGATAATGCCACTCTCATAGAAGCTCAACATGGTTGACATGGTTGCTTTCTGTCTCATGACTCTGCTGCTGCCGCCGCTCACAGGGTTCCAGAGCTCTGACCTCTGGGTTCTTCTGTGCTTTCTAGTCTTTGCACTTCCTGCCCCTTCCCCCATGGCTGGAGTGCCCTCCTCCCAAGTCCTGGCACCTGCCCTCTGATGATGAGGTGCTGTGTGTGGATCCCCAGAGGCAGGTGTTCTGCAGGAACACACGCGGCCTGGAAGAGGGCATCCTCAGAGGCAGGTTTCTTTCTGACCTTGGCCCCCTTCCGGTTTGCCTGTTGCTGCCCTGGAAACTCGGGCTGAGCATCCTGGCCTCACACTCACCCGGCTTTTTGAATCTCATGATGGGTGCTGCTGTTGCCAGGCCACGCTGCCTCTTCTGGACCACGTGCCTGCCCCACCTGTGAGTCCTACCTGGTGAGGGCCGTGTTCCAGACTGCATGGTCTGTCTTCTGTCCCCAGGATGGGGATGCCACGTCAAAGCACGGGGATGGGCCGAGGTTGATGGACTCAACTCCCTTCACAAGATCCAAGCTCAAATCTTCGAAGGGTGTTTTTATTACTTTGAGAACCACATCCCTCTCTCTCAAAGCATTTGGGGAGCCTCCCCTAACATGGAATATTTAGAAGTGTTTTTTTTAAATTATAGATTTTATTGGGGGCTCTTGCAGCTCTCATAACATTCAATACATTGTTTGTATTAAGCATGCTCTTACACATGTTACCACGTTCATCTACAAACATTTTCTACTTGAACCCCCATAGCATGTGCTCCTCCTCTTTCCCTCTTTTCTCTAGTTCTTTATTTTTCTTTAAAATTCCAACTCCTCCTATTCCCCCTTGCCCCTTCTCCTCCCCTATGAACGCCTAATAATTTACAAATTGTTATTACCTTTTCGCATTGTACCCTGTCCAATTTTAAGTCTTTTTCTCAATTACAAGAATGCTGTACTCTCAAAATACCCATACAAGCATGAATACAAAGTCCCGTATCTCACTCCCCTTATGGACACTTTTCGGGGAAAAAGGCACTGTGACTGTTGCAAAAGCCCCGCCGGCATTATCTGCTCACAAACTGGTGCGTATGCAGTGTTGTCTAGAGATGGGATGGGCTCCGTACATGTTCTCACACAACGTACCTTTCTTACTTTACAGTAGAAGGGCTTTGAGTGTTGTTATTGGCATATGTGAACCTTTATTTTTAAACATTATTTTTTTTGTTCTTAATATATAAACCTCTATTAAAAGGAACCCTGGTGGTGCAATGGCTGCTGTTTGAACCCTTCAGCCACTTCATGGGGGAACAGACGAAGTGGGAATTGCTGTTTTGGAACCCCACAAAGAAAGCTCTCCTATCTTACAGGGGCTCTGTGACTTGAAATGGACTTGACGGCAGGGAAATATATTTATAGGCATTATATATTTAAAACATCCCCTCATGATCTACATACATACACAGACATATATATCATGAAGGGATATTTTTTAATTTGTGGAAAAATGGAATTTAAAGATAAAAAATAAAAAATGTAAACTTTATTTTTCAACAGAAACCCCATCAAGGTCAAGAAATTTTGATAAACTATGATGCTAGTCATTTAGTCCAGCTCTGGGAATGTAGTCTGCTTTACATTTCCAACTGAAGAAAAAATAATTTTAACATTAGAAACAGAAAGAAGTCAGAAGGAGCCAAACCAGGATGGGTAGCCCTGATCTTGTCTCTAGACTTCTTTTTGAAGAAGTCCCTTTAGACTTCTGCTATGCTCAAACAACACAGAAGGGCACATGATTTGGGTTCCTGGAGAGACTGTAGTTGGGATAGTGTGTAAAGCAAAGAGCACTGAATTCTTTGGGCAAAGTGATAGAGAAATGGAAATATGGCTTTCAGACTGAGATGCAAGAGATGTTGAAATACAGTAGCTTTACACTTTGATAATTTTGTTTGATAATATATATGTATATATAGTTGTTGTCATTGGTTGCTATTAACAGCTCTAAGATGGTACAGAATCTACAAGCTCTTCATCAAATTGCCCCACAGACCATAAGCAGTGTTTCACGTAGATAGTTTGAAAATAATGTTTCAGAGAGATAGATGCTATTTCATGAGGATAGTGGGATTATGGCTTTGTTTCCCAAGAAGCAGGATTGACTTTAGTTTATCATTCCAGAAGATAGTCCCATTAAATTCAGTGCTCTATGGACCAGTAAATAAATAACAATTCTTCTTTGGGGATCAATATTTATTGACTTGTACTAACTGTCACCAATAAAACAGTCTTTACCATTAAAAAAGGATATATATATAAGAAAAACATATATCTAAATAAACATGATCTTCTGATTAGATTCTCAGCAACAAAAATAAATAAAATTTAATTAAATTAATTTTGTTGTCTTGTTCAGGATATGCACAGCAACACACACCAATCCAACAGCCGGTACATGTGCAATTGTACAGTTTGGTGATACTGTTTATATTTTTCAGGTTGGGCAACCATTTCCATCCTCCTTTCCTGAATTGTTACACCCCCATGAGCATAAAGACCTTATCTCATCTGTCAAGTTGCTGTGGTTGATTTGATCCCACTTCATTATGTCTTGAAAGAGCACAATGCTCAAAGCAGATCTACTTTACTAATGAAGCAAAGTTATTATTTGGTTTTAAGACAACTTCAGGAGATAATTTTGGTCCAAGGGTTATAGTTTTAGAGGGTCCATCCGGCCTCCATGGCTCCAGAAAGTTTGCACTTCACGAGCTTAACATTCTGTTCTGTTTTTCTCTCTTTTGATCAGGATCCTTCTGTGGAATCTTTCATCAAAACCTTCAGTAGTGACAGGCAGGCACCATCTAGTTCCTCTGGTCTCCAGCCAAAGGAGGCTGTTGTTCATGGAGGCAGCACATTTGATACCCTTCTCTATCTCCATCTTCCTCTGTTACTCCATGCAAATAGAGGCCAATTGTACTTTGGATGGCCCCGGATGCCCTTTCTTTAAGCGGGTACATTAAGTGGGTGTTGCATAATTGAAATGTCCTATTAAGAGACATTTAAAGATTTAAAAAAAAAATTTCCCCCTATTCTCAGGGTGGCAGCAGTTGATGTAATGTATCTGTCTTCTGGAGAATGTGTGCTATTTAGTACATGTAGCATGTTGAAGTGAAAGATGAGAGTTTAGGGAACGAAAAGCCTTTTCAAGGATGGTTACAACTCGTTGACTTCACATAAGGGTATGTGCTGGGGCAGTTCAGGACAGAAATGAAGGGAACAAGGAAGTGGTTAAACCCAGACGGGCCCCTGAGTAGCAATCCTCACTTTTAGGGAGCAGTGTCTCCTTTTACTTTGTCACTGCCCCCATTGCAGGAGAGGGACAAATAACCTTGCTGGCCAATGGGTGCAAGCAGGAAGGTGACAGAGAGTAACAAAGGCATGTCCCTGCTTCCACGGAGGAAGCCTTGTGAGGACCGGAGGCAAATGCCCAATACTTGGATCTTGAGATCAGGTCCCTGATTATGATCATGGCCAGAAATACTTGAAGTTAGCCACCGGCCCCTCCCGCCCCTCGGTATCCAGGAAATGAGCTGCAGCTGGTGTGGTAGCCTGCTGGCTTTGTAGCTAAGAAAATGTCTGTGCTGGGGGGTGGCAGCCCCTTTGTATAGAGCACCAGGGAGTGGGGGTAGGGAATGCAAAGGAAACATGTGAAAGCCACCAAGGAGTGTTTGTGACCCCAATTATATTTTTCACGAACTGTAGTGGATTCTCAGGGTAACCACACCGACATCCGCCCTGCAGCAGGAGGAGAGTCAATGATTGCCCGTGTTTGGGGGTGCTTGCTGGCTGGAGGTTCAGGTGTGCAGATTGCTGGGTTGGGACTGGTCATCTGCTGCCAGGTGAGCTCCCAGATCCCACAGGACAGCAGCCACGTGAGCTGAGACCAAGAAATGGGAAGAAAGGGCCTTATTTTTAGAAACCATGTAGCTTGAGAGAGGGCAAGACAAGAACCAGCTTCTATGTGGGATTTATTTTAAAAGCGTCTTTAATCTGTCGCGTGTGGGTTCACCTCTAGTGGAAACCGATCCAACCGTTTGGGGTGGAACTCTCTAGGCTGTGTGTTTAAGACTCATGTTAACTCATTTTAATTAAAGATATGCTCAAAGCAGAGGCCTGGGAAAGACTATGGTCGGAAATAAATCCGGACTCTGCACGCAGCTCTGTCAATGCAGTCCATAGACATAAAATGGAATCTTGGCCTCAGAAATGGTCTGCAGAGTCCCCTTAATGATTCACGCCTATGCTGATGTCATTGGTCTCTTGGATGGAGTTAGGTTGCTTAGGGTTAGGAAGACCTTTCAGACTCTAGAGTTATCACGGTCCTGTTTTATCTCAACCACAAATACTCACCAAGTCACCCTCACTCTCCCTTATCCTTGGGACCACCATGATCATCCGGGCTGCTGTTAAAGCTTGTGGAAGGATCTTCGAACTGCCTCCCATTACTAGTCTGAACTCTTCAAGTGTTTCCTCTACAAGGACAGTTTTGGCCTACCAATGCCCCGGGTTTCAACCTGCCAGGGTTTCCTGTTGTCCATAGGACAAGGTAGGGTCACATTGCTTGTTGGGGCCTTGTTGACTTTGGCCTTCCTTGGCTCCCAGCTGCTCTCCAGCACCTCTCCTGCTCCTCTTCACGTAGCTCAAGCTCAGCGTCTCAGTTCCTTTGGGGTCCTGCTCCTTTCCACCTCACCGCAGGGCTGCTGAACGTGCTTCTCCCTCAGTGTAAGAAGTTCTCATCTCTGCTCTCTACTTAGCAAACTCCTTTCCAGACCCACCTCCAGCATCTCCTTTCTGTAGGGCTCAAGCACTTCTCTCCATCCACTCCCAGACGTGATTGACTCGGTCTTCTCCTGTGCCTTCGGGAATCCCTGTGCTACAATACTTACTCAGCAGTGCTTTGTTTGACCAGCTCTCTGACTCCCTCGCCCTGGGATCCTCGAGGAAGAAACCTTTCTTGTCTTTCATGTTCGTAGCACGGTGCCCAATCCAGGGCTTGACACACGCTTGATCTTCAAAAAACGCTTGCTAAGTGAAGGCATCAGTAAGTTACAGGGGACCAAAGGAGGCAGAGGGAGTTTATGTGAGACAAGAGTGGTGAGCGAAAGCTTTTCAAAGTGATTGGATTGGGAAGTAAATTAAATTTTAGGAGAACAGTTGGTTAGAGTGAGGCATTTAACCATGCATTAGCCTATCCAATTTCGATGTTGAGATTGAAAGTTGATTCCCAGTTAATTCATCTCATGTGCTGCCACCACCCACCTGCCATTGCAAACCAGGGGGTTGTCATGCTGTTGAATAAGTTTTAGCAGGGCTTCCAGAGGAAGACAGCACAGGAAGAAAAGCCTGCTGATATCTACTTGTGAAAATCAGCCACTATGTTGGATGTGAAGGAGGTTGAGGCACTATGGGTGTAGAACCCTTTAGCCGATAGGGTTCCAAAATGCATGATGAGTGGAAGAAGCCTTATTCAATTCTTTTACTTTCCACCAATCCCTTGCTGTTTAAATACTTTTGAGTGTATCCATTCACTGCATATACTCTTTTATGAGAATGTTTCCATTTACAAAACTGTCACCATAGTGTGCATTTTTGAGTTACGATGAAGTATGTAGATTGATTTCATTTACTTTATTTTTGATTTATTTAAAAATTTCCTTTGATTTCATCTATTTTAAATGCTGTGTTATTTCAAACATTATATTACAATACATTATAATGAATGTTACCATAATATGGCAATATTATTATCTTGTGACTATACCATAATTCAGTGGGCTTCCAAATAAAGTCTTCATGTTCCTCAGGGTACAAGGACTTTACTGTGCTTGTAAATACACATAATTTTTTAAATTAAAAAATGTATTTGTGGTGAAAGACATGCCAGAAACTCAATTTTAACTTTTTCTAAATGCACAATTCTGTGGCATGAACTATGTTTATCATATTAAGTATGAATCACCATGATCTGTTTCTAGATGGTTTCCTTTCACCTTAACAACTTTATATCCTTTAAGTAGAATTTCCCCATTTCCCACTCCCAACTGCCCCAGGAAAACACTCAAGAACTTTGGCCACTGCCTTGGAACGTTTTGTAGCTGTCATATAAATGGAATCGTGCTGTATTTGTCACTAAACATAATCTTCTCCAGGATCATCCATATTGGAGCACACATCACCATTTCATTTCTCCCTTGACTGAAAAATAAACCATTGTAATAATAATGTTTGGGCCGGGTCTGGACCAGACAGCCCCTTGCACCAGCCTTCCAAGAAGACATATAACGGGCTGAACTTTGTAACCCCTACCTCCAGCGTCTCACAGAACTTATCTCTCCGGGCAGGACACAGCATTCCTGGAAGCAAGTTTGTAAAAAACACAATGATTTGCTAACAGAGCATCTCCAGATCTGAAGGTCGCAATGGCAGCACAAGAAACCTCTCTTCCTTTTATCAACCCACATGCCTTTAGCTCATAGCAGATATATATCCCGCCGCCCCAGTACCAGGTGCGATTTTCCTGATGCTTCTGTCCCTTCTTCTCCTCTCCCTTCCTCTCCTGGGAGCTCTTTCCCTGCCTCCATGAAGTCTTTTTCTTCTTTGCATTCCTGGCTGAATTCCGTTTCCATCTGTGTTTCTGCCTCTCAAACCATTAATAATAATAACGGACACATTGGACCATGTATGATATGAAACAGTAATAACAATTTGTAAATTATTAAAGGTTCATGGGGGAGGGGGAGGGGGAGGGGAGAGGTAGGGGAAATATGGAGAGCTGATACTGGGGCCCTGAGTGGAGGGAGGATGTTTCGGGGCTGATGATGGCAACGGGTGTGCAAATGTGGTCTGCATCCGATTGATGTATGTGTTGATTGTGATGGGAGTTGTAGAAGCCCCCATAAAATGATCTATAACAGCAACAGCAAACCACTGCACGTTTGCACCGCGTTTAGTTTATCCGTTCATCTACATCGCTTTCAGTTCTCTGGGTGTATACCTAGGGAGGAGTGCCATTACTGTTTGACTTGGAATTCTACACTTGGTTTCTTAAGAACACCAAACTGGTTTCCGCAGTGGACTTGGGAAGCCTGGTGTGAAGGGAACCCTTTGTGGAGTTTCCACTACTATTGGTTCTCGTCCCTCATGGATCTGCCCAAAGGACAAATAGATGACTGTGTCTGGGCAGCTTCCCCTCCCAGCCTTCCCTCTATTTATTCATTGATTAATCATTAATTTATTAATTATCAACGAATTAATTTATGGGGGCATCACTGCCCTCTGGTGGTCGTGGGAGCTACTCAGCCTTGCTGCTGCTGGATTTGAACTGCCAGGCCAGTGAGCTGCAGTGCCGCACTTAACCACTGTGCCACCGGGGGTCAGCCCCTATTTTTGTTTTTTAAAAATAATTTTACTGGGGGCTATTACAGCTATTATAACATTCAATGCATCATCTGTATCAAGCACATTTGCACCCATGTTGTCACATTCATTTCCAAACATCTTCCACTTGAGCCCTTGGTATAAGCTCTTCTTCCCCCCCACCCCTGACTTTTTAAAAATGAATCATTTTATTGGGTCCTCACACACATCCCCTCACGATCCATACATACATCAACTGTATGCAGGCCTCATTTGCACACTTGTTGCCTTCCCTCTTTTGAGGGAGGTCTTCTCTCCTCTTCAGACGGGAAGTCATTCTCCCCTCCCCACCACATGTACGGTGTGATGTTCTAGAGTCATAGGCTCCTCTGGGGTGCCATTCCAACGGGCAAATCCAACGAGCTGTCATGTCCTGTCCATCCGTCTCCTTAGGGGAGTCCCAAAGAGGCAAGCAAAAGGTAATCTGGGAGAATACACTTTGACTGACACCCAGGCCAACACCCCCACCCCAGTTATTGTGGGGAGGTATTCAAGTGCAATGTGAATGTGTGTATTTGAATTGCAAAATGGATTTTTTTCCCCACCTCACTTTTCTTTGTAGGATAATTTTAGTGTTCAAAAGAAGGTGCACCAAACATAAGCACATTCTCACCTCCCTGTGTTGTGGCTCCTAGTTTTCACATCTTGTCCTCAGCTTGGTATATCTGTTAAGTCAACATCTATCCACTGCAGCCCTGATGGTGCCCCGGGGGGAGGGGAGTAAGCATTGGGCCTGACGAGATTATTAACTACAGGCCACAGTTTTCCTTGGTTTTCATTCTTCTGGGTATACAGCTCCATGGGTTTGGGCAAATACATGCTGTCATCTATCAATGGTTAGGGGAGAGTGCAGAGCCATCACTGGGTCTTAAAACTGCCAGGCGGCTCATCCACTCCCTCTTCCCCTGCACCCCGACTAGACCTGCTTAAAACAGAAAGTAAATTTGATTTGCTGATCCGGTTGACATTAAAGTCTGATAGCATTTTAATTTTCAGAGCTATTTTCTTCTTTTTAAACAGTTTTATTGGCATATACTCCACATCTCAATAGATTTAATCACTCAATCATCAGAGCCTTTTTTCCCTTGTATTTATAGTTAGCTCCTTGTTTCCCCCCACCTCCCCTGCCCTAGGTAAGTACTAATCCAGTTACTATCGCTAAAGGCTTACCTATGCTGGATTTCATAAACATAAAAAAATACATGCAAGACACGAGCCCCCAAACCAACAACAGTGGCAGAACAAAGTGAAGCAAAATCTTTTTTTTTTTTTTTTTTGTAAAATCTTGTTAGAAAAAAGAAGCAGAAAATATAAGAAACGGAAGCAACTTAAAAATGGGTCAAACAGAAGATCAAATAATAAGGTGTGACATTTTCACCCAACTACATCTGCCATAATCAAATTTACAAT
Source organism: Nesogale talazaci (assembly GCA_004026705.1). Lineage (NCBI taxonomy): Eukaryota > Metazoa > Chordata > Mammalia > Afrosoricida > Tenrecidae > Nesogale > Nesogale talazaci. Next base: position 23,472 of record PVJH01024493.1, read on the forward strand.
GCTCTCTGATAGCGAGGTTATTCACATCCTGGACGATGTTCACAGGGGATTCAAGGGAGACTTAATCCATGGGAAGACTTTGCAAATAGATTTTGGGCTTCCACTGTTTTCCAGAGCCTTCTGCAAACCCGGTGTTCCCTCTTTAAGCTTTGATATCATTCCCTCCTCCAGATTTGGATTTGACTGTTTACAATCCTTGGATCACACCGACTGGTGTGCTTCGTCCCCGTGGACTTAATGGACGCCTCACTTAGATGGCTGTTTGTTTGAAAACAAGCGTTTAGCTCCAACTTTTTGCTGAAAACAAAGCTTACAGATGACAGTAAGATGAAGCGTCTTTTTAGGATGCTGTTTTAAAAATTATATTGAAAATTAGACTATATTATTTTCTACAGTTTGTTCAATTTCTAAGCCCACTGAGTTAGGCAAGGGCTCCTAGGCAGACACTGTCCTTTAGAGATGGCTGATAAGCTGTGGTAAAGCCTCTGTCGCTGTGCTTCCACTTACGGAGGCAATCACAAACCATGGCCAAAGATTCACAAGAAGCCCAAGGCTTTCTGAGCCTTTGCTTTTAATCACATTGAAAGAAGCCTGACTTGCATTGGCAAGCAGCAAATCACGCAACTTATTAATATGTTGGTGTAGTATTCTGAATGTCGTGCTTTTGTCTTTCTCTTTTAAATAGAGGTGAAAACACACATAACAAAATAGACGACAACTCCACACTTCCGCAGTGACATGAACTCCATTCCTCAGGTTGTGCAATCCATCTCACTAGCCTTTCCCTGATTTAAATTTAAATTTGACCTTGGTAATTTTTGTGAAAAACAAAACAAAACTAACTTTGATCTCTACATAATTTTTTATAGAAAAACAATAAAAAGAAACCTTGAAAAAAATGGAAAGATTGATTGACTCAACTACAACAAAATTAACTACTTACTTATGGGAACAAAATCAACTAGTCATTGATAGGGAAAAGACTTCTCAGGACTTATCGTATACATTAAAAAATAGTAGGGCAATTACTGATGCTGACAATAAGTAACGTTATTTCTTTACCTAATGAGTATGGTGTGCCTTAATCACCCCATTAAACACTTCCACTTCCCTAAAGTTAATTTTTAAATTAACTGATTTTGAGATAATTGTACATTCATATAAACAATTACAATTATATGTATGCCTATAATATATTAAGAAATAATACAGGGAGTTCTTATGTACATCCATTTCCCCCGATATCATCTTGTATAGCCAGTACAATACTCTCAGTAGTTACTTCATATGTTTAATAATTGTTTTTGAAGATTTATATTTAAACCCATTTTTTTAGTTTGAGCAATTTTATGCTGCTGATAATCACATGATGACTTACCACATGTACATTTAAATATTTAATCATTTGTGATTTATTATAAATATTTATGAATTTTATTATAAATATCAATCTATGTCCTTTTATGGCAGAGCACTATGATGACTAGCACATCTGTCAGTACAAGAACATATTTCATTAGGAAAAATGCCTGTGGAGGAAGTGGAATAGGATTTATAAGTTCAAGGAGAAAAAGGGATAATGAAAAATGTCAACAGAGAACTTCGGTATTTTACCTGGATGAAATGGTGATATATGACCTATATTCTGTTAGAAACAATTTCAAGAGCGTGATATAAAAGTTTTAGTTTAAAATGTCAAGATTGACAATGCATTGGAAATTAGACTCTTATCACCTCTCTAGACTGCTAATGAAATATGTTTTTATTGAGGAAATGAATGCTAGTCTGTTCACATTTTTGGAGAGATACAAAAGCCCTAAGGTTTGAAGATAACTATCCTTGTTTATTTATTTGTGGTTCTGTCCATGAACTTCTGGGTTGTACTGGTTTTTGCCTTTGTTGTCTATGCAACAAAATATCCTGCCTAGGACTGAGCCCCGGTGGCGTAAGACTGCGGCCCAAGGTGCTTGGCGGTTGAAACCCAGCGGCAGCTCCCAGGAGCAGCACTGGGTAGTGCCCACGACCTCCAGAGGCAGTGATGCCCTCCCTCCCATCCCCCCCCCCAAAAAAGAAAATAAAGCATTTAAAAATATATATCCTGCATAAATGCTGGTTATAAGACAAAAACCAAAACAAAACAGTATTACTCCCCCGGGTTCCAGTTCATACATACACGTTGGTTCATGTGTTTACACATGTCTCTAGGATCAGCACGTGGCTGCAATCAAGGTTCTAATACAGCATAATACATGTGTCTTGGTCTGATCAGAGTCCTTTAAAACAAACGAACAAATGGTTCAATCGAAAGAGAGGCTTCCCCAGTAATCTGTGGGGCCGGTGGATTTTGAGGCTGGAGGGTCAGCGTGGAAGGTTATGGCAACTCCCAAAGGCGTAACCTTGAAAGATTGAAGGACACAGCACAATGACAAAAGCGTTTATGTTTTAAGAAGATGGAAAACCTTATTGTTGAAGAAAAAAAAAAGCCAGATTTGCTCTGAAGATTTTTTTCCTCCACCACCACCACAACGTAGCTGCTCTTTCTTCAAGGTTAGCAAGGGCTGTCCTATGAGCATTCTGTTGGGGAACCTTACCTCATCCATCCTACGACCCTTCTTTTTATTCCCCAAACATGATTGGGTCCCTTGGGATCCTGACCCTGCCATTTCGTCATGGTGTCAATCCAAGAGAGCAGGGTTCTTCGGGGGAGCGGAGGGCGGTGGAAACGTGCCTACAGAAGGACACAGACCGAGATGGAGACTCTGCCAAGAAACAAGAGCTTCACCGTTTTATATTTTTTTGTTTGGTGTAGGTTTCTATGATCCCATAGTAATACTTTCTACTTCCCTTGGTATTGCTAAAGTCTGGGTTCAAAGTTTTCTCTGGGGTGTCTGGGGAAAGGATTCGCTGACTTGAAAGATGTGCACTGTCCAATTCCCCACAAACCAATTCCAGCTCGCTGGCACCCTACAGGACGGAACAGAACTCTCCTCTGGGGTTCCTGAGACTACAGCCCCAGACCAATCACCCACACCCTTCTTCTGTAGAGGGGCTGCTGGGTTCGAACTGCTGACCTGTCATTAGCAGCCCAAGGTGTGACCCATCACACTACCAGAACTACCCCCCAAGCCCCACAGCCAGTGACTAATTTTAATCCAAACTGGAGCTATCAGTTTACACTCACATTCATAGTGGGCGAGTTTCCTTTCACCCACTTGCTTTGCAACTCTTGGCTTTGTAGGTATTTTCATTTGTGCTAATCTGGTAGGTGTGAAGTTGGCCTCACATTGTCAAGAGATCGAACAACATTTTGCATCTGGCAAACTGCACAAGACCTCTTTACCGTGTTGAAGAAAAAAAAAAAAAAGCAAGGATGTTACTTTGAGGACTAAGGCGAGCCTGACCCAAGCTGGGCTGTTTCTGGTGTCCATGTCAAAGCTGGACACTGAATAAGGAAGGCTGAAGAGGAACTGAAGCATTTTACTCAGGTGCTAGCCAAGCATCTTGAGAGTACCGTGGGTGGCCACAAGAACAAATAAATCTGTCTTGGAAGATGTACCGCCATGCGTCCGTGGAAGCCAGGCTGGGGAGACTTGGTCTCACGTACTTTGGACGTGCTATCAGGAAAGACCAGTCCCTGAAGAAGAAAAGCACCATACTTGGTTAAGCAGAGGGACATCCAAAAAAGAGGAAGACCATGACAAGATGGGTTGACACAGTGGCAGCATCAGTGGGCTCCAACATGGAAACAATGGGGAGGGTGGCCCAGGACCAGCTGGGGTTTTGTGCTGTCATGCTGCTGGTCAGTATGGGGTAGACCTGGCAGGCCCCTGAGGACAGCGCTTATGAAGGCTGAGAGGTCTCAGCTTGGCCAGTCGAGTTCCTTTTCTGCAAATGGGCTGCTCACATCTCTCTCGCCACCTTTTCTGCTGACTGCCAACAATATTCAAAATGTAAGTTGCCTGTTCCCTATAAGAGTTCCCTGCCTCCCATGAGTCAATCACGTAAAGCACACATTGTAGTGATGCTCGGGAACCTGATTTCTTCCCAACTAACGTACACAACTAACTTCCACCACCAAAGGAGGCTTCGGCCCCTCTTCTTGTTCACAGGCTGTCCTAAATTCATTTATCTTTTCAGTGAAGGCCGGCAACACACAAACAATGGCTTTGAGGCAAAACAAACTGCATCGAAACATATCTTTCTTTCTAAGGCAAGTGTTCTGAAACAGCTTAGTCCAAAAAGAAACTTCAGGATTCCACGGGAATTTGTTGTCTTTGGGCATAAGGCAGCGACTTGTTCATCTGGCCAAGGATCAGGGAGGTAATCTCCCCGCTTGCTTTCCACGCCCACGTTGACAAACTGTCACCTGCTGGCGGGAAGTGACCCCAGAGTAACTTTCCGGGGGGTCCCGGGCGGGTTCTCTTTGGTTACCTCTGGGGTGGGCTGTGATGGAAACATTGGGTGACGAGGGGCGAGTGTTTCCATCTTCCAAACCGCTTGAGACCCAGGGTGGGCGTGCAAGCTCCAGCTCCATCTGAGGTGCAAGTCACATGTTGGTAGGATCCAGTCTCCTCCGGAAGAGATGGGGAGAATCAGAAGGGAAATTCCTCTTTCTCTCCCACCCCCAGTCCCTCCCTCCCCCTTTACCTTCTTCAGTCCAGAGCCCCCGCCCTCCCCCACTTTGGAGGGAGCTAGAAGAAGCGGGTCAGGGGAATTCTCAGAATGGTTGGCATTCTGGTCCTCCAGGTTTAGCCGGCCAGAGGACCCTGAGCTCCTTCCCCCACGCTTCAGACCCCGAGGCACACAGTCGTTGCGGGGACTAAGAGCTGGGGCCCCCGCGGACTGCGGGGTTGCCAGCGCGCCCAGGCGGCTGTGCAGTGGACAGAGCTGCGGGGACGCTGGGGAGTCGGGACCTCGCCTCGCGGGCTGCGGACCCCGGCACCACCAGGTTCTGACGGCTGCCGCGAGAAGCCACGGCGCGGGCCGGGAGTGCGGGGTGCAGCCGCGCGGTGCGCTGCGCGCCACGGGACACCGGAGGGGACCGGGAGTCGGTGACGCACAGGCTCCGGCGCTCGGGAGGCGGAGCCGGGGCGTGGGGGGAGGGGAGGTGGGGAGGGGCGAGGCTATTCCTGTTGGGCGGCTGGGAGGCTGCTCGGGGTGGGGTCCCCCCTTCCCTTCCCGGGTGCTCCTGTGCGACTCTCCGGATCAGTCTGATCCGAGACTCCACTCTCCACACGAGTTGATCCAGGGGCGGAACCCTGTCCCCAAGGCCAGGCAAGCACCTTTCCCTCCGGAACCGGGACCTGCAGGTCCCGGAGCTCAGCCCGGGGGCCGGGGTCGGAGCGAAGGGGCCGGGGAGGGCCAGGGTTTCCCGATGGGATGGCGGGGGGGGGGTACGCTGTGTTCCCCTCGGAAGTTACGCCAGGGCTCGGCCGTCAGCAGGCGGCGACATCGCTTTAGTTGGGGCTGGTCTTGGCTTTGGAAGGACGCAGAGGAAGGAAGGGGGCGAGGCGGGCACCCGCAGGCCTGCAGACCACCCACGAGGGAAGGCGAGGCGGTCTGTCTCCTCCTGTGCAACGCCACAGTCTCACGGGGGCTTTGGCGGGGAGGGCTCCCCTGGCCGACGGGGTCGCTGTCAGTCGGCACCCCGCAATGGCGCGGAGCTGGTGGTATGTTCTTGACCTCCAGCCAAAAGGTGGGAGGACCAGGCGCTGTCCTCCCTGCAACTTGGGACCCAGCCCTCCTGAGTCCCATCCCCAATTTTTTTTTTCTATTTGGGATGGGATGGAGTTTGAGGTTGGGTTTGAATTTTAACCGGGGATCAAATTACTGCTCAAGGACGCATTTGGGGGCCCCAGAAAAGGGCGGGGAGATGGTTTGGGTAGATCCTAAACTCTGCGACCCTTCCATGTGTAAACCCTGAGCTCCCCTCTAGCGTGCATTACACACAGACTATCAGAGGTTTGATGATGGCTGACGCCAAACTCAGTGTCGTCCGACTCCCAGCGCCCGTGACACTAGATATCCTTATGGGGACACAGTGCTTAACCACAGCACCACCAGGGATCTGTAAGTCTAACACAACCTGTGGCTAAGCGTTCCCAAATTCGGGCACATCGCTTCTTGAACCCGGCTAGTCGTTTCCCCAGTTTTTGTTCCCTGCTTGTTCAAGATCAGGAAGCCATCTGACCCACCTGACCGGAGCCCTGGCTGGGAGCTAGTCTCTGGACCCCCAAGCCTCTAAAATTCGGAGCACTTTCTTTACCTCCTGCCACCCTCCCACCCTCCGGTTTGGGAGGTGGTGATTTGCTCGAAGTACGAGATTGCAAAATTTCCCGGGACTGATTGATTTCTGCTTCAATATGTTTCAGAGAAAGTGCGAGTCAGGGAGCAGCTAGCCACACAAGTGGCAATTAGAAACCCCCCCCCCGGGGGGGGGGCAGAAAGAGGAAGCTGTGCTCCCGCAAAGACTGGCGGTCTGAGGAACCTGCAGGGTCCGTGCTGCTCTGTCCCAGCGTGCCAGGACGAGACCTCGTCTGGCTTTCTTGGGGACGGAAAGGGAGAAATGGCTCAGTCATTTCTGCACAAGTGATCCCAACCATTTGCAATAGCCTCTCTCCATTTATTTATAACCTTTTGTCATTTCTGATACTGGTCCTTTGTGTCTCCTCTACTTTTATCTTGGTTAAAGTGAGTTGAGATTAAAAAAAAATCTTATCTAAGAAGTATTTTCAAATTTTCATTTATTTTCTCGATTGCTTTTCTGTTTTTAAATTCATTAGTTTCTGCTCCGATTTAAAAAAAAAACTTTTTCTTCTTCGTTTGCTTTAAGCTGAAATTATTTGTCCGTATCTAGTTTTCTAAGATGGAAGCTTATGATTGATTTTAGAGCTTCCTTCTTTGCTGATAGATGCATTCCAAGTTTTCATCTCGGTATTGCTATTCTGCAGCTTGCAAATTTCGATAAGTTCTAGTTTCACTTACTTAGTTCAAAATATTTCAAAATTTCTTTTGACATCTTTTCTCTGACCAAAGTGTGAGTTAGAAGTGTGTTTCATCGTCACATATATTGAGATTTTCTAACATTTGTATTGATTTCTAGCTTAGTCCCATGGTGATCTATTTTTTAAAAATTATTAAGGTATATAGTATGGACCAAGATGTCATCTTTTTTGACGAATGAACCATGTGGGCTTGGAGAAATTTCACATATTCTGCTGTTTTGAGAGGAAGTATTTCTCCAAATGCCACTTAAAGTTAGTTGATTGGTTGTGCTGTTCAGGTCACCTGTGTTATTACTGATTTTCTGCCTGCTAGGTTTATCAATTACTCAGAAAGGGATGTTCTATTCTCTGATTAAAGTATCGGTCTATTTCATTCTCTCTCTTTGGGTCTCACACATGTTGATGTGCCTTCATATTCAGGATTGTTATGTCTGCAGCATCTTACTTTATCCTCAGTCATTTTCTTGGTTCCGAAGTCTGCTTTGTCTGAAATATATATAGGAAGGCTCCAGCTCTCTTTCTATTAGTGTCAACCTTTTATATCTTCCTACAGTCCTTTACTTTTAATGCATCCGAGCTTTTATGTAGCAAGTGGGTTTGTATAGAGAACATATAACGTGTTGTTTTTTGAGTTTACAATGGCAATCTCTTTTGAACTGCCAATTATACAGTCTGCAGCCCATTATGCAACCCATTCACTATCAGTTGCTTAATGGCAATTTCTTTTAGTTTATTTAGACCATTTGCATTTAAAGTGATTGTCGATATCAGTGGCTGGATATCTCTTGTTTGTAACTGTTTTTTAATGTACTTGCCCTTTTCTTCTCTGCCACATCCACTAATTCATTAACTGCTAACGTTTTGTTAGTACCTGTCTAAGAAAGGAGGCAGTATCAAGTTTGGTTCTGTGAGCAACACACATGTGCTGCCTTTACTCATGCCAAATGAGGCAAGTAAAAATGTGTCAATGCAACCCTTTTTATAATGGGAGCCATAGGGGAAATAATAAAAGCAAATCTTCATTGTTGGGGTACAGGAATTTCAATTATTGATCAGCAGCATTATGGAATACCATGTAACAGTTCAAAGAAGCACAACAAAATCTATATGTTCATCCTCTGAAGTGAAGGAAGCAAGCTGCCTAATAACACGTATGCACACCGTGATTCACTGCTATAAAGAGTTTTGAAGCTTGTGTGTGTCTATGAATGCATGGGAAAACATCCTTATACAGACGGATGTATGGATGGTGGGTTTGGAAAAGAAATGAACTCTTAGTTACAATACTTTTCTGGCAATATATATTTATGAGGTTACTCTTTTAAAACAACAAAAAAAGGAAAGAAAGAATGAGCAAATGAGTGGAACTTGATAAACTGCCTTTCCTCAGAAAGAACTACCACCTGCCTGACACAAGTGACCTCTCAGCTGAGCGTTTGGGCTGCTCATCTGAAATGGGTACCCTGTGCTCCTTGATGCCCTATGGCCAGAGATAAGTAAGGTGTTTGTGAGCACTTGTTAATACCAGGGCTGCCCTCCTCCATTCTCTTGGGCACATTTATTCAAGGTAGATGCCCTTTGGTTCACAAGGATGGAGGCCATGGCTCACCAAGGAATTTGAGTTCCTCAGGACTTGGGGCAAGGACATCAAAGGCAGGTTCTTCGGGGTTCTGGAAGACCTCTGACTGGGGAGGAAGAGAGCATGGTGACAGTGGGAGAGACCCACCTGCACTGACTTGCACTTCTCGCCAATGATTCTCTAAGACCCACAGGCCAGCCCCCTTTGCTGAAGTCTTTGTGCCTTTGTGGTTTCCAGATGAGAATCCAGAGCCAGGGATTATTGAAATATTTTTCCAGTTAGGGTATGCCAAAGATGAGGCATATGCAAATGCCTATGCCAACTTGGCAACTATCTGTTGGCTACTTACTAAGGAATAGCTGATCCCCCGCCCCCACCGTGACTTAATGTTTAACCAGTCAGTTGTGTCAATTTTGGCATAGGAAGAGTTAGGATTTAGGTCATGGACAGATAAGCCTATGGTCACAACAATAGCCTTTGAGTTTGATTCAATACTTCAACCCAGAAAACTTTGTTCTGAATTTTCCACAGAAAGAGGAAACTACTCAGAGAATCTTCTATTGTAATTATGCCTCATGGGCAGGAGCTGGACCTCATTTGGGTAACTGGGTGAGGACTCTACCCGATCTCCTGGGCATTGTCCTGGATTTTTTGTCTTTATTTTTGTCCTGGATGTTATTAATGGGTTAATCAAAGTCCATTTCACAATCTGTGGTCTACAAATTGCTTTGTTGCCTTTTGGGTGTGGGTCTGTCTGGGTCTGTGGATGCAAAACACATGAGAGACAATCCCACAGCTTCCCAATTCCCCCAGCAGAATGCATGGTAAACTGGATTTTATCACCCCGCTTGGTAGACCAGCCAGTCTTCCCCGTTCGTGGGTCCCATACGCCGGTGAGCCTGTTGCACTGGAAGCTCTGAGAGTGGGCCGTGAAGATTCAACTTCATGAAGATGCCACGTCCCCCCAACCCATCCGAAC
>PVJH01024494.1:0-33016 GCA_004026705.1 Nesogale talazaci
CCACACACACACAGTATGCTAGAAGACAAATCCTGCTGTCACAACTCTGAGAAACAAGCGCAGATAAAGGAGGAGCCTGTTGGCGGCTCAAGCCTTCATCAGGTAGAAAAGGGTGCTTAGTATGCTGGTCTCACACTGAGCGACTCTCACGCCACCCCTGCAGACGGAACCAGGCGATGATGACAAGGCCCTTTCCCAGGGGGCTTCCTTGGGCCAGTCCTCTTGCATCTTGCAGCCTGCCACGAGCTGCTCCCTCAGACTGCAGAGAGCCAGAGTCGCCCCCGATGAGGCGTGAAGGGGCTCTGATCAGAGCTAGGGCAAGGGGCTCCGGCTCCACTACTGCCCCTCTGAACAGCACCCCGAACTGTCTGCCATCCTGGTCAGCCGGCCGAGGCATTCTAGAACCCCCATCCATGGAAATTCTGCCCCCTCCATTCTGCTGATGCACCATCCCACAGAGCCTGGACAGAGGAGGCACAACTTTGGGTTGAGTTACCCACACTTCTATTTTGGGGAGACCGTGGCCTCTCTGTGTCCCACAGTGCTGCCGGGGAACAGGAATAGCCGAGCACGACACATATTTTAACAAACACAAGTTTCCATTTCCTCTTGGAGTAACTGATACATGACGAACCTAGTAGTTGGGCGAGGGCCTCTGTCCTGACTCCTGCCACCGGCAGGCCTGACACCTGACACCCGTGGATCCATCTAATGAAACGCTCTCTCACAGGATCGCGCCCCATCGTGGGGGTGGGGGCGGACGGGGCCGGGGACAATCAGTGCTGCATATATTTATTTTTCAACGCAGAAGGAAATCCCTCTCATCTGACATCCAGATGCACACATCCCCCAAATTGAAATTAAACCCCACATTTGGCGTCACTTAAAGATAAAGGGTTGTTCTGACGCTGAACAATTTAAAAATTCAGTCCATTAGCTGATTGCTGGTTCTCCCTTACTGCCAGGCGCCACCTGTCAGCTTACTTGATCGGATCAAGGCGGGGAGGAGCTGAGGTCAAGTGGAGGTGCTGAGCATGCAGAATGTAAAGCGACGTTCATTCTCTAGGTGCCGAGTTTCCACAGTCGCCAGTGGCACAACCAGGGGAATGAGGGCCTCCTTCTGGCCCGGGTTGGAAGCCAGCCTCAGAAGATGTCTTTCAACTCGGGTTCAGATACGATGCCAGTGTTGCCTTTTTCCATGTGGTGAATCATTCTTCTCACAACAAGGACCCTACTGAGGAGCACAATGACGATGCCATTTCCTTCATTTGCCATCTTCATACACCTTGGAGAGGCCCCAGAAAGCCCTCTTATCATTTTGCTTCCTCCCAAGGAAGATCCAAAGGGGGCCCTGGTAGGGCCGTTGGTAAGTGTTGAGCTGTTAACAGAGAGGTCGGCGGTTCAAAGACGCCAGGCTCTGCACAGGAGCAAAACGAGGCTGTCTGCGCCTGTAAACATTTACCAAGCCTCAGAACCCCTGTCGAGGGTCACTCAGAGGCAAATTCAATTGGACTGCCATGGGGAGATATAGGACAGGCTATGTAACTCACTGCCAGTGAGCTTATTGCAGCTCATGGGGAGCCTGGAGGGCAGAATAGAACGGCTCCAGAGAGGTTTTGAGAGCAGAAACTTTATGGGAGCTGAAAACCGCTCTTTCCCCTGTCATCTGTCTGTCAGCCACCGTTAAACAGCACTGCCTTTGCTTGCCCCTCCGTGGTCAGTTGCCATGGAGTAAATGAAATTCTTCAGTCTGTTCTCTGCCTGGTCATGGGTAGTTTGGGTCCATTGTTTCGGCTGTCCTGTCAATCCATCACATCGAGGGGTTCCCTCATTCCCACCATGACTTGCTTTTCTGGCAGTTCATCTTCCTGGGTGACAAGTTCAAAGGAAGAGAGTTGACATCTCTCCATCCTGATTTGTAAAGGAGGTGCTGGTAGTGTCTCTCCTAAGGTGGATTTGTCTTTGGAATGGGCAGGGCCCACTAATCAGGATAGGTCGGTGCTGCGAGTCAATAGTCAAGAGGATGAGTGGGGAAAGGCAGCTTCCAGGAACACATTAGAGAGATGATAAGGTTTCTGTAATGTCAAAACATTGCTCTTTGGACCAGGGTCGGGTTGGGTTGAGTAAAGTGAGGGGCCCAGGATGCAAACTGCAAGGAGGCCCTGGCCCTCAGACTTGGACACAGGTAGGCTCATTCCATTGTGTACCCAGGGATCTTCACTTGCCCGCCTATGGACTTAGCCTTGCTGTGGACTGGGGCCTGCTGGAGGCAAAAACATGACTGTATCTAAATCTGGAGACTTATTCACTTGAGGTTTGGGAATTGTTTTAAATAAACTCCCTCAGGTAGTTCTGAGGCACAGCCAGGCTGAGGTACCATTGCTAATAAACACCAACACCAGTAGGTGATCATGTATCATGGCTAGTCTCAAGTGAAGGTATTGGGTTTGATTCTGATTTCCTCAATGTAAATGACATTTAGAGAGCTGATTCTGTATCAGCTGGAATTGTATTCAGCTTCAAAGAACATTTTTAAAAACCTGAAGAATCATAACATAAATAAAGAGGGTTCTGCTTTTTTCTAGAAGTCGAAATTTGGGTGTAGGTTGCTGTTGGGATCAGTCAGTCGTTCACTAACACTGGGACAAGCATCTCTGCAATTTTCTTGGACTTTCTAGGGTTGGTTTGTCTGTGAGACCCAATTAGCAGCAATATTTTCTTTCTTTTTTGGCGGGGGCATCACTGCCCTCTGGTGGGAGTAGGAGGCCCAGTCTTGCTCCTGGAGAGCTGCTGCTGGATTTGAACCATCAACCCAATGGGCCGCAGTCCCGCACTCAACCACTATGCCATTGGGGCTCAGCCCAGCAGCAGTATTTTCAACAATCCCCTGCTTTCAAGATAGTAAGAGAGGAAAAAGCAGACCTGCACTGCCAACCACGTCTGTTGCCTTATATCAAGAAAGCAAAATCTTTCCAGAAACCATCTCTCCCTAACAGACCAGTATGAGGATTCGATGGACATCTCTTGTTCAAAGGGATGCCGGGAAATCAGGGAACATACTCCTCTCGATGGATTTAAACTCTGCTTCTCAAATATTGGAGCTGTGGCGGTACTGTTGGGTAAAGTGTTGCAATGCTGATGGCAAGGTTGATGCTTCAAACCCACTGGTTGGTCTCATAAAGATGTACAGCCTCATTAGCCTCCTATGGGATCTCTGTGAGTGGTCATCCACACGGTGGCAGTGGGTTTTTAATTCTCAAACTTCAGGGAGGACCAGAAACAGCCAGAGGCCTTTGAAAAACAAATATTGCTCATTCCAGCCCCCAGAGGTTCTGACCAAGTACAGTAAATTCACTGTCTTTGAGTCAATTCAGACTTACAGTGACTCTACAGGACACCACAGGGGAGAATGGCCCCTGTGGGTTTCTAAGACTAAATTTTCTGGGAGTAGAAACTTTCATCTTTCTCTTGTAGAGTGGCTTGTGATTTCAAACTACTCACCTTATGCTTGGCAGCCCAGTGCATAACATTCTACAGCCCCAGGGCTCCTGAGGAAGGGTCCTGGTTGGAGCAGTTGCTGTTGAGTTGATTCAGACCCGTGGCGAACCCTTGAGGGTTAGAGTAGAACAGTGCCTCACAGAGTCCCAGTATGGCTGATAGCATAGAAGAAGATTGCCTTGCTTCCTAGATCCCTGGGGTGCCTTGAGACATTTAACCTTTCAGTTCGCTGTTGAATCTGCTGTTTCCACCACCAAGGAACTCCAATGCCTGGACTATAAGATGATTTTTTTGTTTTTTAAAACCTGATTTTTAATTTTTTTCCCTTTCACTATATTTCCTAGTTGATGTGGATGCTGTTAATCTTAGGACAACACATTGAGAATCACCGACCTCATTCAATGACTCTCAATCTGCATAGCATATTCAACATCATGGCAAAATCTATTTCCTGAATTGTGTCTGTCTGTCTGTGTCACATAGTCTTAGGTATATTACTTGTTTGATATTCACCAAATTATTTCAAGCTGTTTAGAGGTGGCACCCCCCCCCCACCATTTCCTTCTATGTAGAGTTTACAGAAATAAACTTAAGAATTTCTCGAATAAAACAAAAAACCTGCCTGTTTTCAAATACTGCTTCCCTGGTATCAAATCTCTCCAGAAGATTCTAATAGTGGCTGGGGATGGGAACCATTGTTTCAGGCTAATCAGATCTCCTCTCTGAGATGCTATTAAGGAGGAAGTAGAAGAGGAGACTCAAATACCAGTTTAATCTGCACTACTGAAACATTTGTGAATCTTTTAAAATTCCCCAAGTTTAGCACATATCCCAGGTCAACTGAATCACAGCTTCTGGAGATGGGACACAGGCATCAATATTTGGGCTCATTCTCCAGGGGATTCCAATATGTAGGGGTATTTGGGAACTTGTGGATTAAGAGAAGACTGCCAAGAATGGGAATATATTTGCAAACAAAGTAGGAGGAAATTATGAAAGGGTGTTCTTCAGATCAGAAAAAAGAAAACAGAAGATTGATTTCATTGTAGCGTCCATGTGTGTGACAAATGCTGTTATTTGTCCCATCTTGCCCCATTCCACCCCACTACCAACTCCCACATAAACAATCAAGGTGATGAGGCTGATCAGTGTCCTTGGGTTCGATACAAAGGAACATTTTTAGCTGCAAGTTATTGCAATGAAATGTGGTGCAGTGAGAAGGGTGTTGGGCAATCCTGTCATTTAAGAGATGTAGAAATAGTGTAGATTCTCATCTGTTTAGAATGTTCTAATGCCATTCTTTCAAAAGGTGAGGAAGTGGATGAAATGGCCTATCTTGATTTCTTCTTTGAAAAATTTTAATTGTGCTCCTTCTCGTCACGTCACATCTTAACTCAAAATACAGACCTCTGCATTAACAATTCAAAGAAAGCCTAACCTTTGCCCATCTAGCTGCTGGAATGGATAGACTATCTGACAGCTAGTCATAGACTGAGATGCCACTAGCTAAAGCTGTTTGGATCTCTGAAAGGCTATTTTGAGCTTTTGGATGACAAGCATATTGCCAAATAAAGAGGGCCATCAAAATTTGATTCGAATAGGATCCTGGATGTGAAATACAAATGTTATACTTAAGGATTATTCACAGCAGTATTTGTGACATGATATACACACACACACACACACAACCAGAATAGCTATTCTATGACTTTGGTACATGTGTTTAAATATAGTCTCTATTAAATGTGTTCTCCTTTCCATATGAAAATGTCACTGGCTAATGTCAGGAAAACATGACCTTTAAGTTGTCTTGGGTAGACCTGGTAACAGATTTACCCTGATCACTCACATTCAGTAGGTTCAAGTGCTGGCTACGCTAGAATTTCAACTGCAGATGAAAAAGCAGGGGATCAGTGATGGAGCAAATCTACATGCAGTGGTCTTAGGTGGTTGCATATTTGAATTGCTAGTTGTCATTGCTAGACACCATGCGGTCAATACTGACTCAGAGTGAACCAATGCCCAATAGAAGAAAGTCCTTTTTGGTCCTGCGCCATCCATACAGTCACTCCCATGTTTGAGCTCCTTATTGCAGTCCCTGTATCAATCCACTTCATTGCAGGTCTTCCCCGCTTCACTGATCCTCTACTTTGCTAGTATGGTGTCCTTTTATAGATACTGCTCTCTCCTGGTAACAGTTTCAAGGTACATGTGGTGAAATCTTGCCATCTTTGCTCCAAGAAGCGTCCTGGATTGTCTTTTACTTTTACCAAGGCAGATTTTAAAAAATAAATTTATTGGGGGCTCTTACAGCTACTACAACATTCAGTACATCATTTGTATCAAGCACATTTGCACACATGTTTCCACATACATTTCCCAACATTTTCCACTTGAGCCCTTGGTACAAGGTCCTCTTTAAAAAACAAAAACAAAAACAAAACAAAACAAAAAACTCCCCTTTCTCCTCCCCCCCCTTTTTTAATGAATCAATTTATTTGGGGGTCCATACAACTTCCATCACAATCCCTAACAACATCAGTTGTATGCAGGCTACTTTTACACACCCATTGCCATCATCACTCTCAAAATATTCTCCCTCCCTCCAGGCCCCCATTATCAGCTCCCTATATTACCCTTCCTCCCCCCTTCCCCTTGAACCCTTAGTAATTTACAAATTATTTTTCATCCTGTACACTGTACAATGTGTCCCAACACTCACTTCCCTGCTGTCCGTGCCCCAGAAAGGAGGCTATGTGTAGATCCCTGAAGTTGGTTCTCCCTTTCTATTCCTCCATCCCTTCACCCTCCTGGTATTACCACTCCTATTACTAGTCTTGATGGACCATCTGTCCTAAGTTTCCCATGTTTCCAACTTCACTGTACATCTCCTGGTCTAGCTGGATTTATGTGGTAGAATTGGGGTCATGATAGTGGGTGGGAGGCAGCATGGGAACTAGAGAAAGGTTGCATATTTCATAGCTCCTATCCTGTATCTTAACTGACTCATCTCCTCCTTGTAACCTCTCTGTAAAAGGATGTCACCTCACCTATTGATGGGCTTTGGGTCCCCAATCTGTACTCCCCCTCATTAATAATAATATAATTTTAGCTTATTGATGCCTGACACCGGATCCCTTCACCACTTCATGATCACACAAGCTGGTGTGCTTCTTCCGTGTGGGTTTTATTGCTTCTGAGCTGAATGGCCGCTTGTTTACTCAAGCCTTTAAGTCCCCAGACACTATATCTTTTGGTAGCCAGGCACCATCAGCTTTTCTGGGGACTTAAAGACTTGAAAGTAAACAAGCAGCCATCTAGCTCAGAAGCAACAAAGCCCACATGAAAGAAGCACACTAACTTGTGGAATCGTGAGGTGTCAAAGGGATGAGATATCAGGCTTCAAGAACTCAAAAGCACAACTTTGCATGCTCACTTTCCTGATATGATCCCTGAGGACAAATGTGTGCATAAACAAGTGTGGTGAAGAAAGCAGATTTTTTTTTAGATATCAAATGACTCAGAAACAATACAGCAACAACTGTGACACTGCCATTGAGTTGATTCCGAGTGACTTTAAGTTGGGTTTAAATGAATCTTTATGGGAACAGTTGGCATCCTCTTTCTTTTAAAAGTATTCATAAACTAAAATTAAAAACCAACATCACCGCCATCGAGTCAATTCTGACTCAGCGTGCAGGGTAAGTAAGGTCAAGAACAGAAAACAAGGGTTAAGTGACACACAGTACCTCTCTTTTTTATCCGCTTCCATCTTCATTTTTTTAATCACTCATAATTATTGCCAAAATTTCCATCACAATAAATAGCTCCCTGCTTCCTAACCTGTGACTCCTCCTTCCCTTCCTTACACCTTCTTGCCCACTGGAATGCACACGTCACCAAAGGCTCCGATAGCCAATTGGTTAATGAAAAGGAAACTGACACCAGGCACAGAAACAAGATAGCAGGAGCCTGATTCTCACCGCCACGGAGCTTCATACTATATGCAGAAAAAGAAACATCGATCTTGTTTGCAGCACTGTTTCTGTTGATTATTGCTGAGTCTGATGATCACAAATAGGCTCTCAAAGGTTATGCATATCAGAAATACCTAGAACATTAGTGAAGCAGTCTGAAGTAGGGTAGGGTCTGAGCCGTTCGTTGTACTTTCATGAGTTCCTCTGGGTGACGGGTTCTAAGTTGGAGAATGACTAGACTAACCCCAGACGTTGGAGAAGGCATAGGGTAAGGGTAAAAAATAATCAGCTGATGAGAACACATTTTAGAAACTTGAAGCCATGGAATAAAATATTAAACAATATAGCAGCATGTTGAAGGAGGCAAGTGCAGGTGAAAGTTCAGGAGATAAGCAGATCTTACAGTTTTGCTTATGTTAGCAGCCTCTTCATAACTATTGTGTCCCCAGGTTCCTCTTCCCTAGTTAATGGTCAGACACAATCCATGTGAGAATTCTGTCAATTGATTTTGGGATTTCACGGTCACCCATCGCCTTCTGCAAAACAGGTGCTTAGAACTTAAGTTCTAATGTGCCAGACACCAGCAACTCTCAATACACAGGTGTACTTCTCCATGTTAGCGTCTTAATTTGCACAGTGGGCCAGAAACTATATTGATTTTACAGTGTTATCATGAGGAGTTGATGAGATAATCTAAGAAATGGCCTTGTAGAAGAGTTGCCAAAAAGTAAAGCCTCAATAAGTGTTGGTTTGAAAGAAAATTAGAGTGAAAATTATGACCTGTCTTAGAATTCCATTTATGATTTCTAGGACTAGCTGCACTGCACAATTATGGTAGCCAAAATTAATAGCCACATGTGACTATTGACTAATGTATCAGACAAAACAGATGAGACCATCTCCTTCATTACAGAATGTTCTATTGGACTGCAGAGGCATCACTATGGTTGATGTTACTGGTGCAGTGACTGTGATGTTACCTTGCCCCATGACATTCCTCCCATACTGGACCAGAATGGATCCTTACTCTCAGAATAACATGTGATAATTAAAATGGCCTACTCCTTAGACTCTAAGAACGCGCACAACAAGGTGGATTTGTGAAATCTTTCTACACTGAGTGACTCTATTCATGATAACATAATAACTCAGTGGAAATCTTAAATTTTTTTTCCTTCATGTCCTTTAAATACAACTTCATTCTCACAAACAGCTATTGAGGATGATTCAGAAGCACTACTCACCACAGATTGTAGCAGCACCACCAGAAGTTTTGACAAAATCAGTCACGATCAAACCACTGGCTGCACCCATATAACAGTGTCTGACTGTAACACGTGCAGGGGAGAGCAGGCGATGTGGGATATCATTGTAATTGGGTAATAATGACCAGAACACATTAGAAAGTTTAAAAAGTACATGAGCTTGCCCCCATCAGTCTCCTGAACCAAACCATACCAGGGGGTAGGGGTGGGAGGGGTGAAATGAGTTGTTATAACTAACTGCAAGGATACTTTTATAAAAATAATACATTTCTGCTGAAACATTGCCCCGCCCCCAATTTTCATTTTCGGATCACTCCCTGACAGTGTCATCCTGTATGGTCTGCACCTGCCCCCCCACCCCCCAGCCCCAACGCACCTCATGATGCCTCTATTGGGCAGTGCTGCTTTAGAAGCTCCTGAGCAGGCTGTGCACTCCCAGGCTCTAGGGGAAGAGTCAGACTGTTTAATGAGTCACTCTGAGCAAAGCCCATTTAAGTACACCAACTCTGTGTGTGTGTGTTTAGGGAAATATTCTTTCATTTGAAGCATACACTAAAAAGTAAAGAGGATTTAACCGAAGAAATATAAATTTTGTAAATAAGCATATATCAATGCAGCATTCCTTTTTATTGCTGAGTAATTTCATTGAGAGATGAAAGATCTTTTGTTTTTGTCTTTGTTTTTTTTGTGGGCATCACTGCCTCTGGTGGTGATGGGCACTACCCAATGCTGCTCCTGAGAGCCGCCGCTGGATTTGAACCGCCAGGCCTACAGGCTACAGTCCCGCACTCAACCACTTTCACCACTGGGGCTCAGCCCTGAGAGGAAAGATCTTAAAACAAGGAAAGGCATCCTATGCTTATGGATGACAAGATTTAAAATTAATGTGACGAAACACCTCAAACTGGTCCATGGAATTGGTGGAATCTCTGTGAGAGAACCCCTGCTGTTTCTCTATCTCTGGTGCAGATATGGAGAAGTTGATTCTAAAATTCATAGGAAAATTCAAGGGACACAGAATAGCCCAAACAATCTTGGGGGAAAAAAGCAAAGTTGGAGAACTCTTAATTTCTAATTTCAAAAGTTGCTACAAAGCTTTAGTAATCAAAATAGTGTGGTGCTAACATTACAGACATAGAAGAACAGAAGAGAATTGAGTGGACAGACATAAGTCCTTATGTTTATGGTCATTTGATTTTCAACAAGCACAACAAGACATTTCAATGGGAAAAATTCATCTTCACAGTAAAGGATAGTATAATAACAGCAAAAGGATGAAAATGAATCCCTACTTGATAACACGCCAAAAATCAACTCAAAATGAATCATAGAATTAACAGTAAGACTTAAAACCATAAAACGCTAAGAAAAAAAGTAATAAATCTTTAGACTTGGGGTTGAAAACGGTTTCTTAGATTCCAAAAGCACATGTGATTAAAAGCAAAATATATAAATTAGATTATATCAACACGGAAGACTTTTATTTGTAAAATTATAGTGTCATGAAAGTGAATAGACAATTTACAGAATGAGAGAAGTATTTTCAAGTCATGTATCTGGTAAGGGACTAGCAAGCATAATATATAAAGAATTCTTAGCATTAAGAACAATCCAACAAAATAATAAAAGTTTCAAAAATTTTGTGAATAAATTATACTGTCTTTTAGCTTAATTTTTCTATGAGCTTCTAGAAGTCCCTTCAGATCTATTCAGAGTCTTTGCCCCATTAAGCAATGAACAAAGGATCTGCATAAATTTTAGTTACTAGAACTCACTCTCAGTGAGCTGATAACAACTTACAGCATCCCTGGAGGACATGATAGCCATTCCCTTGTGGGTTTCCAGGCTGTTCATCTTTACAGGAGAAGAAAGAGTCATTTCTTTTCCTAAGGAGTGGCAGGTGGATTTGAACTGCTGACCTTGTGGTTATCATCCCAATGGCAGCCCACTATGCCACCAGAGCTCACACATGCTAGTCAGTAGGAAGATGCAAATCACAAGCACAATGGTATGCCCCTTTATACCCACATAACATAAAATGAAGCCTTCATCATCAAACAAAGGTTTAACACTTGATGTAGCAATTTCACTCCTAGGTATATATGTGCACAATTTTTCATAGCTGCATTATTTATAGTAGCCCCAAAGTTAAAGTAACTCAAGTGTCTATCATATGATTAATGGATAAGCAAAATGAGATATGCCAATATAATGGAATATGATTCACAAAGACACAGGAAGGTTGGTTGCACTGATGTATGCTACAACATGAATGCATCCTGAAAATGTAGACTGAAAGAGACAACCCAGTTCCCAAAACTTCCACAATGGCTATGAAGTGCCCAGAATAGGATCATTCATCGAGACAGAAAGCAGGTTTGTTCCTGCCCCCGGCTGCAGTCATGGGGAATGAGGAATTACAACGAATGGACACAGAAAATGCTTTCAAGCTGGATTATTATGAGAGTGGCACGTCTCTGAATTTTCAAACAAAGGTATTTGAACAAAAGGAAAATATAATCCAATTTTAAAAAGTAGGAAGAATTTTTTTTAAAAAAAAAGGAAGGAAAGAGGAAGAGAGGCAGGCAGGAAGGGGAAAAAATCACTTTGTAGGAAATTAGGGAAATGCAAAATTTACCAAAGTACCATTACATAATTGGAAGTACACTGGCTAAACGTCAAGGCCTGTATTCTTAGATGTGCAGTCTCAGTTACTGCCAGAAAGGTCTAGGGCAAGCCACTTCACTTCTTTCTTCAGTTCTTCATTTATTAAAGAAACAAGGTTTCCAGTTCTAATGTTTGATGGTCATGAAGTCTGTCCAGTTGAACTAATAAAATTGTTGTTGAAACAAATTCTCAAGTGTTTCATGTTCCAAATATATGAAGAGCTGCTGCTTCTGGCATCAGTCCTGTCCTCTCCTTCCTGGTTAGAATCTGATGAAATATGTGCAATGACTAGACTCTAGTTACTAGGTCAATAAAATGTCTCTTCTTCAACAGGAACTGTATTATGCATTGCTGGAGGAATCTGACACATTTTTTGTTTTTTAGAGTTCTGACCTTTTGGACAGAAGACTAGAACTGTTCCATGGGGTTTGCAAAATTGTAAATCTTTATGGAAGCAAATTGCTACTTCTTTTTTCTGGCAGAGTGATGGGTGGGTTCCGATGACTGACCTTTTGGCTAATCATCCAGAATTTTCATTGCTACACCACCAGAACTCCTTATTCACAAGTACAGAGATTAGGATTGACAACACATCCTCGGGTGGGACACAATTCAATCCACAATGACAGTATATTTGAGTGAATCACATAGCTCATGTAGTATGTCCAGAGCATCTGTATGGAAAAGTTGTTGACAGCTGTTGATAAGTTGGCATTGGTAACTATGGAAATTCTACTTCACAACACCATGAAATCTTGAATCAAATTCTCCTGAGCAATCTAAAAACTGTAATAGTTACATGGGTTTCATAGGATCAGAATACACACACACACACACACACACACACACACTGAGCTTGGTATTAGGGAAAGTTCTCTCTTCTTCCCCTTTAAAAATTAAATAGCTATGAATTTTAACTTGCATTGTGAAGTGGGTGCAGGTTTACAGAGCAGAGCAGTTTTCCATTTAACAATGCAAACACCTCTGGTTTCATGTCATTAATTGTAACCTACACAATGCAACATCACTCTCCCCACTTCCTCCCTGTATTTTCTGCTTCCTTTTTCCTCCTCTCCTAAGCCTCGTAACTTTGTCTTTAGGTAAATGCTGCCCTTCGCATCTTTCATTATCAAACAGAGGTGGTGCATTCAGTTCCAGACCTGAAGGATGACGAAGATGTGCACACCTCCCTACTGTTGGGGTTCCCCTTGTAGACTTGTCTACTGTTTGGTTGAAATTAAGTCATGGGGAGGAGCTCCTTTGCAGACTTGAAGGGGGCACTCAGGGCTATTGGTCTCAAGGGTCCCATCAGTCTGCATCTGACCAGTAAGCTTGGACTTTTTCGGGGAGCGGGGGCAGCGATTTTTGAATCTTGTTCTACATTTGTCTCCCACTCCATCCAGGACTCTTTCAGAGCACCTGGTAGTGGTAATCAGATTCCGTCTAGTTCACCTGGTCCTACAGGAGTAAGTAGACCAGATTCTACTTAATGCTAAGTTGAGCTATTTGACTATCAGTAGAGCTACTGAACTCTAAGAGAGTCACTTAACTCTAAGGCCAGTGTTTCCAATTTTTTTTCAGTTATCTTTTAAAAATCATTTTATTAGGGGCTCATTCAACTCTTATCACAATCCATATATACTTTCATTGCATGCCAAGCACATTTGTACATCTGTTGCCATCATCATTCTTAAAACAATTGCTTTCTACTTAAGCCCTTGGAATTAACTCCTCTTTTTCCCCTTCCCTCCCCGCTCCCTCTTCCCTCAGTTTCCAAATTCACATATTGAAAAGTGTAACTAACTCCTCCCTCAGAACTTGATCCTCTTCCTTACTAAACTCACGACCTTAGTGGTCTCATTCAGACGTCTGACTTTAAGCCAGGGGTGCTCAATATGTGATCACAATCTACTAGTCGATTGCAAACATCAATCCCGTCAAAACTTAACTGATATAGAGGGCAGCCAATCAGATGCAATATTATGTGTCAACAGCATGTGCAAATAATTGGGCTACATGCAGCAAAACTGACAAGCTAAGTTATTTGCAATTTTTAAACCTTGCTTTTTGAAATTTTCTCTTAAGCATATAAAGGGTATTAAAATGAGTAGGGGAGCTGGACCAAGTAAGAAGACAAAAACACCTCACTTTCTTATGGAAGGGAGATTTTGACAATTCAAGCTGACATTCAGCTGAAGTCCAGAGGGCATGAGCAGTTCTGGAACTTACTCACAGAGGGGAAATATGCAAACATGAGAAAATGTGCTACCTCCTTGACTGCATTATTTGGCTCTACTTATTTATGTGAGTCAGCCTTTTCCCACAAAAAGATTCTTAAGTCCAAGTACTGTTCCACCCTGAATAACGATCATTTGGAAGTGTGCTTGAGGCTGGCTGTCAGCAGCTGCTGTCTGGATTATGCATCCCTGGTTCATTCTATTCAGTGCAAGTCATCAGCGCAAACTCAGGCAATGACAAAAAAATGTACATAGTTAATTGTGTTGTGCTGTGCAATATGGACTCGTGTGGGTTTTTCAAGGTACATAAACATACATTGTATATATAAAGGATTTTCAATGCATTTATGAATAAGTGCAATAAATAAAAGATATGTTTTGCATTTTTGTAATTGGTAGATCATTTTGATTTAATCATCTTATAAGTAGTTTACATGCTGAAAAAATGTGAGGACCCTTGGTTTAAACATCCTCTCTTTTCTTACACTGCACTATTTGATGCTATGGGAATTCTGTTGACTTGATCTTCAAGATACATCCAAGCTCCTGCGACTTCTCACAATTTTTACTGCCACCATGTTGGTTGAAGCCACATCATTTTCCCTGGGATTCAAGTGGCTTATAAGCCTAGTAAACTCATTGTTTCTATGCATATTCCATTTCCTTCTGTCAGGGAGAAACCAGTCCATTGTACATTAGATGGCTGCTCACCGCTTTGATGACCTGAATCACGACTCACCAAATAAGATGTCAAACATGTGACCTTCTACCTCCCTCTTCACTATCTCCCATTTCTCACTCCAGGGAATAAGTATCTACCTCTCTTCTCTTCCTGATCTCTTAGGTGTTTTTCTGGAATGGACAAACTATGGGTGCAAAAATAAAAACAAAAATCTTGGTATCAGTAATGGGACAGTGAGTGACCAGCTCAAAATCTTTATGGAGTTTTGATTTATGACAATAATTATAACCCTTTTTTGGTTGCGGCATCAGGTAAAGTTATGCCCTTCTGGAGACCATGAGGGGTGTGAAGAAAAGAAATAAAACACTGCTGAGGTGTCCTCTGTTCAGATTTATCTTCCTCACACAATAGCAAAGGGGAAAAAAAAAACTCCCCAAACCCACCAGTTACAGACACATCTCAGAAAGAAACGTGTAAGTGCAGAATAAGATAGGAATGTTTCTTTCAATCCTCTCTGGTCACTGATGTACCCAACTGAGAACTGGAGGCTTAAATGTCATTATAAGTAGACTGAGACTAGAACACTAATGAGTGTTGACTCCTATTCAAATGTGGTTTGGTTTTGCTTTTTTCCTGCGGCCTACTAGATGTTGAGAACATGTTGAATTTAAGAATGAGAGACAGAGAGAAGATTAAGCCTTAATTTCATTTAGTTTAATTATAATGAAATTGGATTCACACTCAGTAAACTTAACTGGGGACCCACAACCAACATTCAAAGCAGAAGCAGTCAGGAAATCAAATGATGTCTTTTCGCATTGGGCAAATCTGCTGTAAAATGTTCTTTTAAAGTGCTAAACATCAAGGATGGCATTTCAAAGATTAAGATGTGCCTATTTCATGCTTTGGTGTTTTCAAGTGCTTCTTAAGTTTGTGAAAGCTAGGCAATAAATAAGAGAAACAGAATTGATGCCTTTGGTTTTTATGTTAGTGAAGAATATTAAATAGACTGCAAACTGCCAGAAGAATGAACAAATCCATCCTGGAAAAAGTACAGTCAACATGTTCCTTTAAAAGTGACAGTTTATCTCATGTGCTTTGAGCATGTCATCAGGAAGGACCAGTCCCTAGAGAAGGACATCATCTTGGTCAGGAGGAGGGTCAGTGAAGAAGCAGCTGTTCTCTGAGATGTACTGTGAGGATGACCCAGGCTCTGGCAGTACTTTCATTCTGTTTACATTCTTGCTTTCACTTGGAACCACCTGACCAGCACCTAACATAAGCCATTAAATTGCAAATGAAGAAGTTAACTTTCATTTGAAATAATGAATGTCTTTATCTCAAATAAGTATTCCATTTCACTTTAAGTCCAGTGTTTCAAATGTTTATATTGAACAGCAGGCATAACTCATCCTTCAGAACCTGGTCCTCTTCCAGGGGTCCTCTAACTGCGGCCCAGGGCCCATAAGTGGCCGCCGAGGACATTTATCCAACCTGCCAGGTGTTTTTGCAGTCGTTGCTGTCCTGCTTAGCAGCCAACTCATCCCAGGCCAGCAGTGAATTTGTTCATAGTTTTGTTTTGTTTTTTAACTATAGTTCAGTCCTCCAACAGTCTGAGGGACAGTGAACTGGCCCCCTGTTTAAAAAGTTTGAGGACCCCGGCTTCCAGGCTTACTGCTTCAGTGGTCTCAGGCAGACTTATGGATTTAAACACTCCTCTCTTTTCTTTCACTGCAACATTTCACCCTTGGGGAAATTTGGTTGACTTGACCTGCCAGATACATCCAAATTCCAGCCAATTCTTATTATTTTTACTGCCACCATGGTAGTGCAAGCCACATCATTTTTCCTTGCCATTACCTCTCAACCATTCCCTTATGTGTGCCCTTCCTCTTTTAAGTCGGATGAACATCTACCAGGCAAAGCGGTGCTTTCAATGCATACGCATCCCTGAAAAGCAGGGATGACAGCATGAAGCACATGGCCACAGGGGATGGACTGGAGGAAACCATGCTAAGGGAAGTCGGCCAAGCCAAGACTTTATTCTAATCTTACCTTCTCAAGGAGGCCTTCCAAGGCCTCTATGGAATACTGAAGCTTACTCCTCCCTCCCCTCCACGGCCTTCAACCTCCAGACTCTGATGTACAATATAATTAACTCATGTTTTTCTTTTATAGTTTCTTCACCAGCCACTCACTTGTGACTACAGACATTCTAGTATCTCTAGCCTCCAGAACAGTGCCTGGTACAGAATATGGCTTAAATAAACTTTTGGAGAAGGGATGAACTTCTCTTTTACTCAATTCCATTTTTTGGGAGTGGGGGGCGTCACTGCCCTCTGGTCTCAATTTCATTTTTAAAGTAATAGGAGCCTCTGGATCTGACATATGCTAGATGCTGGGCTACCCATCATCTCGAAGATTGATTAAAATTCATTTTCCAGCATCATCATTGCTGCTCCAAACCAAACTCTTTGTCATCTGGTCAATTCTGAGCCATAGCGATGCTACCAGGCCTGGTACCAGGCCCTGTGGGGTTCCCAGATGGTAACTCTTTCCAGAAATAGAAAGCCTCATTTTACTCCTGTAGAGAGGCTGGTGGCTTTGAACTGCTGACCTTGCAGTTAGTGGCCCAATAAATAACCACTCCACCACCAGAGCTCCTTCATTGCCACTGGTCATCCATTGTCTAGTTTGCACCAGGATCTGATTTATATTCTTTTGGCAATTTCACCAGTTACCCGCCCCCCCCCCCACCTGGCCCCAACCACATCCACTATCATGGAATCTAGTTCAGGTCATAGCTACCCTACAGGGACGGAGTAGGATCACTGCACGGGATTTCTGAGGTCATAAATGTGTATGAGAGCTCCTCTTTTAAACTGATAACCTTTCCATTTGCAGCTCAACACGTAACCCACTCTGCCACCAGGGCTCCTTTCCATCAACTCGGTACCATTGTTTTTGCCCTTCTACACACGAAAAGCACACTTAAACCTATCCCTCAAGATCTCCTACCTGAGAAGTAACAAATAGCATCAAACCCAGGTCTCTCTGACTTCAAAGCACGTAATATCTTTACTTTGCTGGTAACAAAAACGTTTATGTTCCAAATGTGTGAGGTTATTTTTGGTATGGTAGAAGGGGGCCGGGGAGAGAACTGCATAGATGGGTGATGGCTACACAGCTCTAAGACACACTTCCTTTGTGACACCTGACAAGTTTCTAAACGTGTGTTTCCATTTTCTCATCTACAAAGTGGGCCGAATGGTGCCTAGCTCAAAGAATAGATGTCAGTGATGTAATATTTAATCTTGAGGCTTTAATAAGTGTTTAATAAATATTCTTGTCAAAAGATTCCAACCAGTTCCTAATTAAACACACACACACACACACACAGGTTCATAAATAGAATTCAGAGGAGGATGGAAGCCAGTTGCTAAGGGGAAAGTCAAGAGCGGGGAAGCAGGGCTTTACGGGAGCCAAGCACACAGCGCCTTGGCTCAAGAGAACAGTGAAGGACGGGAGCGGGGCAGAAAGGACTGCTATTACAAACCACCAGGAAATGAACGAGACACTCTTTTGAAGTTACATTTTGTCCTTACCTCCTACATACTGGCTTGCTCACATCTTTTGGTGAGACTCTGCAGTAGATCTTTTGTGTTGGTTTTTTTTCCCCCAGCACTTCACTGAACAGAGTCACAAGATACTTGAAGTTTCCTGGAATTTCTCAAGAATAAAACCATGCATCTAAGATAAGAGGAAACTTCAAGAAGTTCATGAAAAAATGGAATTAAATGATAATGGAATTTTTCCGTGCACTTTCAGAGGCCTCTTTGATGCGACAGCCTTGGTGTTCTAGCACATCATATAAACTCAAATGAAGCTCACTGCTATTGCGTCAATTCTGACTCACAGACCCTTTTGTTATTAGAGTCCCTTGAGTCAGTTCTAGCCCATCGTGACTATAGAAACGACAGAACAAAACACTGCCTGGTCCTACGCAAGTCTCACCATTTTCTTATATTCTAGCCCATCGTTGCAGCCACGGTGGCCCTCTGTCATGGTGAGGGTCTTTCTTTGTTTGCTGTCGTCTACGTGACCGGGTGCTCTTCTCCAACGACTGGTCTCTTCTGACAACATATCCAAGGTATGTGAGATAAAGTCGCACATTCCTTATCCCTAAGGAGCATTCTGGATGTACTTCTTCCAACAGACAGACGGACCTGTTAGTTCTTTTGGCAATCCATAGTCCTTTTTAATATTCTTCACCAGCACCATGTTTCATGTCCATCGATCCATCTTCAGTCTTGTCATTCAATGCCCAACTTTCACATGCAAGTGAGGCGACTGAAAATATCATGGCTTGGACTGAGCCCCGGTGGTGTAAGTAGTTGAGTGTGGGACTGCAACCCACGGGCTTGGTGGTTCAAATCCAGCAGCAGCAAGGCTGGGTAGCTCCCACGACCACCAGAGGGCAGTGATGCCTAAAACTATATATAATGGTTTGGTCTATTATTCATAAACTTCTGCAAAATGGGTGCTCAAAACTTAGGCTTTAATGCCATTCCTTCCTCTGTTTTTTTATTTTATTATTTACAGTCATTGGATCACAGAGAGTGGCATGTTCTTTCCACATGAGCTTAGCATATGCGTCACTTCCATGGCAGCTTGTTTTAAAACGAGTCTTTAGAACTCTGGATGCTATTTATTCTCAAGGCGAGACACCATCTGATTTCTTTACCACACTCTGCTATAGCACCCCTATCTTCAGGCATCTCTTCAGGAGGGCAAGCATGGGGTAGGGCAACGTATAAGAGCTAATTGTTCTTATATTAAAGCTTACAATGAAGTGGGAAAGCAAAATCCATTTATATATCTACAGTTTCTATCTGTTCCTGATATGTATTGAAAGCTCAAAACTCAAACTCACTGCCACTGAGTTGATTCTGGCTCGTAGAGACTTCATAGGACCGGGTAGAATGAATTCTATTGGTTTCCTAGACTGTAACCCTTTTGGGGTTAGAAAGCCTCATCTTTCTCCCATAGTGCAGCTGGTGGTTTCAAACTACTGACCTTAGGCTTTCTGTCATTTTGAGACAGCATTGTCATTTTATTGGAGAATGTTAAAATTATTCCCCAGGAGTACACGGTAAATCTCAATTTAGCCAATGGCATACATGTAAAATACTGCTGACAAAATAAGAGTATGTGTGCATGTTTTCGTTAGTTTGGGTGCTGTTGGGTTAATCCCCACTCATAGGGACTCTATACCCAACAGAATGAAACACCACCAAGTCCGACACCATCCCCACAGTGGTTTTTGTTTGAGCTCACTGTTGAAGCCATTGTGATAATCCACTTCCTTGAGGTTCTTCCTCTTTTTTTTGCTTCCCCTCTGCTTTAGCAAGCTTCATTTCCTTCTCTGGAGACTCATCTATCTTGACAACACGTTCAAAGTAGGTGAGACAAAGTCTCCTTATGCTTACCTCTAAGGAGCATTTTGACTGTACTTTTCCCAAGACAGATCTGTTTGTTCTTTGATGAGTTCATGGAACTTTCCATATGCTTTGCAAGTATCATAGTTGAAATGTATCCATTCTTCTTTCACATGCATGTGAGGCATTTGAAAACATGATGGCTTGGGTCAGACACTCAGCTTAAACTTTAAGGCTTAAAGTAGCATCCTTACATTTCAACACTTTAAACAGGTTTTGGGTAGCAGATTTACTAATGCCATGGATCATTTGATTGCTTCGCTACTGCTTCCATGAGCATTGATTGTGGATCCAAGCAAGACAAAATCCTTGACAATTTCTATCTTTTCTCCGTTTCTTGGATATTACCTATCGATCCAGTTGTGAGTATATTAATCTTCTTTACGTTGAGTTGTAATCCATATTGAGGGCTGCAATATTTGGTCTTCATCAACAAGTGCTTCAAGTCCTCCTCAATTTCAGCAAGCAATGTTATCTGCATATCTGAGATTGTTTATAAACCTTCCCCCAGTCCTGATGCTGAGTTCCTCATCATATCATTCAGCTTCTCTTTTGATTTTCTCAGCATACAGACTGAATGAGTATGGTGAGAGGATGCCACCTGAGGTCCACCTTTCCTGATTTTAAAGCATGAGTATTCCCTTGTTCTATTTTCACCACTGCCTCTTGATCCATGTACAGGTTCTGCATGAGCACAATGAAGTGTTCTGGACTTTCCATTCTTCTCCAGACTATCCACACATTCCAATGCCTTTTCAGTCCCTGAAGCACAAGTAAACATCTCCTTTTGGCCACAATCTGACATCAGCAATAATATCCCTTTTCCCATGAATCTGGCCTGTACGTCTGGTAGCTCCCTGTTAATGTACTGTCTTAGCCATGATCTTCAGCAAACTTTTATTTGTGTGTATGTATGTGATATCAATGATATTGTTCTATAATGTGCATATTCTGTTGTCTCACTTTTCTTTGAAGTGGGTACGGACAAGAATCTCTTTGTAGTTGGCCAAGTAGAAATCTTCCACATTTCCTGGAATCGTGCTTCCAGTGCTACATGAGCTTACTGAAATATTTCAATTTGTATTCCCTCAATTCCTAGAACCTTGTTTTTGGCTAATGCTTTTAGTGTAGCTTGGGTATCCGCTTTGAGTACCATTGATTTTTGCTCATATGTTATCTCTTGAAATGTTGAATCTCAAGTAGTTCTCTTTAGTACAGTGACTCTATGTATTTTCCCGTCTTTTTTTGATAGTTCCTGAATCATTCACATTAGAATTTTCCAATGCTACAAGTTTTAATGACTTCTCATTTTTCTAGATTTGTGCTTCATGCGCTACAGATTTTGATTATTAGTTGATAGTTGCATCTGTTTTGTCTCATCTTAAATCTTGCTCCCTCAGTAGCTGAAGATCACAAAGACTTTGTTCCTGCAGGCTTGATTCCACCTGCCGCATTATGGTCAACTTTCCTTTGAGAAGGCAGCCCTTCTTCAGTCATATTTTGAGGGCCTCACAACCTATGGGATCATCTTCTGGCACTGTCTCAGATTATATTCTATTTCTGTTCATTAGATTTCCATAACTGATGATGTTTTGGTGCTACCCTTAGGGTTTTCCGCAGCTAATTTCTCTGAAGTGGGCAACATATTCCTTCTTTGTAGTCTCTTCTTAGTCTACAAGCTCTTCTGAAGCCTGTTCATTTTGGGTGACCCTGCTGGCATTTGAAATGCCCATGATATAGCACTCAGCATCACAGCAACACACAAGCTATCATAGGAGGACAAACGAATGATGAATGCATGTATAAATACATGACTTTCTGACTCAAATACTTGCATTATTGGCATATGCAGATTAAAACTTAAGTGACTGTGCACTATTTAAGAAAAGAACGAAGATTGGCAATAGGGCAAAACTTTCAATAATGTTCATTTACTAAGCTAGATCCAGTTCTGTTTTTATTTTTTTAAATTTACTATTAATTGGGAGTTAGTGTATTTATCATTCCATCGTTCAATCACATCAAGCAGAATTGTACATTTACTACCACAGTTTCCAAACATTCTTTTATTCTTGAACTCCTTGACATCATCTCCCTTTTACCCCCACGCCCACCCCCAGTCACTGAACTACTTCCCACCCCCCAAGCCTCTTTTCTACTTGCTATCCCTATAGACTCATCACCCTGGGTTTTATATACCCAAACGCAGAAATGCATACAACACAAATCCAAGAGGGTGACCTTGAATGACATAACACCTCTAAGACACACCCTAATGTGAAGAAACACAACCAAAACAAAAATAGAGAAAACGTTGAAAACCTGATCAGTCACTAATGAAAGATTATCTGGTTTCACATTGCATCATGTAACTCTCTTCTTTTACGGATGAAGAAACCAAATCCCAGAGAAATGATACAAAGCAATGGTATAATTGAAAGTGTAATCCAAGTTCCAATGCCTAAATAAGGGAGCCAGCCCTGCTGAGTGGAGGCATCAGGACTTGAATGACATATAACTTACTATCACCGTCCATTTCACTAGAGGTACCTATTCCATTACTTTGAGAAATATTGCTCTAGACAATAAGATAAATAAAAATTAGGAGAGAACTCTTTATAAAATGATTACAAATGTTATTAGAGATGTACAAGAAACTTTAATAAATGGCTTCATATGTCATATTCCTATTGAGAAGGTAGTGTTAATAATATTTTTTCAGGGCTGAGCCCCAGTGATGTAGTGGTTTTGTGCGGGACTGCAGCCCACTGGATTGGAGGTTCAAATCCAGCAGGAGCTCTCCAGGAGCAAGGCTGGGCCTCTTACTCCCACCACCAGAGGGCAGTGATGGCCCCCCAGAATAAATAAGTGATAATATTTTTTCAATTTATTTTATGGATTTAATGTAACCTCAACTAGTTTTTTGCTTCACACAATTATTCTAAAATTAAATTAATAAGGCACAGCTCAGGGGAAAAATGGAGGATTTTATATAGCAAGGTGATTTTATCTACCAACTATGAAAACAAACAGCAAAATCACAATAATTAAAATCTTTGTGGCACCTTGGAATTTCCCATGACTGATATTTCAAAATCTTCTTTTCTTTTTGTATTTCAGAGGAGTCAGTCCAGCTCATGGTTTTAAATATCATCTCTGGGATAGATAGAATAATAGACCTTATTAGGCCCAGAAACTTAATCCCCTGGCCTGTGAATATGTTAAATGGCAAGAAGGACTTTGTATATGCAATTAGACTAAGGATCGTGAAGGGGAAATTATCCAGATGAGGGCATCGTTATCACAGGCTCTTTCTAAGAGAGAGGCAAAATGGACAAAATCAAAGAAGAAATGGGAAGATGATGGAAGTGGTCCCTGAGCAAAGATGACCTCTAAAATTGGAAAAGAATGGAAGAGGCAGGTGACCTCTAGAAGCTGGAAATGGCAAGAAAAAGGGCTCTGTCTTGAGCCTCCAGATTGACCACATCAGTTCATATGACCCCCTCACACCTCCATTACCACCCTTGCCCAAGTCATCTTTCTCACCTGGATTAATCTCCTACCACATCGACATGGTGGTAATGACTTAATTTCACGGCAACTTGAAGATATATAAAAATGTAGGTTGTGGAGTTTAGCCTGTCAGTCAGTTCACAGCCTGATGGTGCCTCCTTGTGGGTGTGGCCTTCTCATAAGGAGGGTCTTGGGAACCTCCCCTTCTCTCTCTGCCTTCCTCTTCCTGTTGGCTTCTCCTAGCTGCTGCCAGAGCTCTGGAGATTTATCCATCTCCGTTGGATCCACGAGACTGAGCACCCACCAGCCTGTGATCGTCCTGCATTCTGCATCATTGCTTGTGACTGTGTGCGTCTGCATAGGGACTTATGGGCTAGTATCAGGCTTATGGACTAATAGTGTTGGACTTGAGTTGGACTGGGTTGGGATGTTTTCTGGATATAAGATCACTTCTAGTTATAAAGCTTTTTCTTACACATCTCTGTCACTGGATTTGTATCTGTAGTCAGCCCAGTCCATCATAGACATTTGCTACTGCCTCACTTATTCTGTCAGATTTTTTTTAAAATGTGAGTCAAATTTTATTGTTTCTCTGCTTAAAATGCTTAATACCTTTCCATCTTATTTAGAGTCAAGCCCTTACTTATCATTGTCCACAAGAAGCCGCATCACGTGGGCCCTCCTAGTGCTGTCCTCAGCTCTTGTATTCACCTCCTGCTTCACCAGGCTTCATGCACCATGGCTTCTAAGCTCTTTAAAAAAAATGTTTTTGACATCACTGCCCTCTGGTGGGAGTGGGAGGCCCAGCCTTGCTCCTGGAGAGCTGCTGCTGGATTTGAACCACCAAGCCAGTGGCCCGCAGTCCCACACTCAACCACTCAATTCAACTACCAGGCTCAGCCAGCTTCTAAGCTCTTTTAGCATCAGACGAGATCAGGCAAGTTCAGGTGGTACGGCTATAGACAGAAGTCAATTCCAACTAATGATGACCTCATGTGTGTTCAGACTAAACTTATGCTCCATTGCAATGATTAATTTTTTGGAAGTAGATTGTCAGGTCTTTATATGGACTTGAACCTCCCATCTTTCAGTTAAACATGTCTACAGGCCCAGCTATCCATGCCTGACACATAGTAAATGTTTAGTAAATATTTATTGAATGAGCAAACAAGCAGATATATGAAAGCAGATATATGATTACTTAGTAAATGGCATGGCTACTCAATAAAGGAGGCTTTATAAGTAAATGGAGATGGGAAAGAAGAGATTTATCAATTAAGTTATGGGAAAAGTTATGGATTGGGCTTTTTTAGACGGGTAGGAAAAATAAATATAGGAATTTTCCACCATCATACAGTCAATTTACTAATAAAATGAATGATCAGATTAAAAATATTGCATACTGGGCTGAGCCCCGGTGGCATAGTGGTTGTGCGCGGGACTGCGGCCCACTGGGATGGAGGTTCAATTCCAGCTCACAGGAGCAAAGGTTGGGCCTCCTATTCCCACCACCAGAGGGCAGTGATACCTAAAAAACTAAAAAAATATATTGCATACTTTGAGAAAATCATTTGATAAAAAATTAAAGTACAGATTAGCTTTCTTCTAATTGCCAATTGGGAAAAAAGAACTTTCTAACGGAAAACACAATGGAAAATTAAAAATGAAAATATCAGTGCCCTCAAATACTCAAAAATGAAATTTTAAAAGATTTTTGTTTGCATTAGGATTTCAAAAGAATGTTATGAGGTATAATTAGTATATCATACAATTCAACAGTTTGAATATATTAAGAAAGGTTGTGCAATCAAACCCACAGTCAACTTTTGAACATTTTCTTCCTTCTTATACCCATTGCCATTGGCTCCCATTTCTTCTGTTATGTTTTGTTTATTTTTGTACTTCTTCTCAAGCTCACTGCCAGGGAGTCAATTGTGACTCATATTGGATAAGTCACTGGCATCTTAATGACCCTAATGTTTACCCAGTGTATACAAGTCAATAAAGCAAACATTAGCATCTCTGAGACACCAAGTGAACCCTGGTGGTGCAGTAGTTAACTGTTTTGCTACTAACAGAAGGGTTAGTGGTTCAAGCCCACCAGTTTCTCCATAGGAAAAAAAAATGTTGCATTCTGCATCCATAAAGTTTACAGCTAAGAAAACCCTTTAACACAATTCTAGCCTGCCCTTTTGGGTCCTGTAAGTTGAAATTGACTCAGTGGCACACACCATCAGATACACCTGTGTATTCTCGTGGTTTCATCCCATATTGCCTGCACATTCAATGCACACTGCCGTTCACTGTGTGGAAGAGTGTGTACTCTCACTCAATTCTGGTTGAGAATTTAAGTTGGTACAAATATTTCTGGGAAGCAGGATGGCAAATTCACACCAAGAGATTACAAAATATTCATTCATTTTTCTAATAATAATTCCACCTCTGGGGATCTTTCATAATATATTAATAACAGGTGGGAAAACATTTTATGTTTGAAAAAGTTTGAAGCAGCCTAAGTCAGATCCAAGGCTCCTTCATCATTGTCCTGTCCCACCTTGGAGCCACGAGCCACGTGTGGCCCTTCACACTTGACATCCTGCCATGGGGAGCTGTACTGCAAGTGAAGACATATGCCAGATTTGGAAGACTTAGAAGGAAAAGCTTTGTTAAATATGGTAGCAGTTCTAAGTTTTGATTATAGTTGAAATGAGAATGTTGGATATGTAAGTTAAATAAAATAAATTATTAGAATTAACGTCACCCATTTATTTTTTCAATATAGTTACTAGAAAAACTAAAATTGCATATTAAAGTCGCATGGCTCACATTTGATTTCTATTGAACAGCATTGCTCTAATATCTGACCTCCATCTAGCTTTTGATTTTAATTTATTTCCTCATGGTTAAGCATGAGACCCTCCTCCATACCCATCATGAGATAAAGTGCTGGTTGCCATGCTACACGCTGTTTCTGCTGCTGTTTTCTCAGAATGGAGCGTTTCCCAGACAGCATATGATATAACAGTTTAGTCAGATCAACAACTGTTTTACAATCGCTACCACAATCAATTTTCAAACATTTTCTTCCTTCTTGTACACCTCATTATTATCTCCCCATTACTCAGTTCCCCAACCTCCCCTACCACACCCCTCAAGAAATGTTAATCCAGTTATTGTTGCTACACATCCATCCATCCTGGGCTTCATACACTGAAACACATAGAAAAATGCATGACAGAGAGTCAAGAAGGCTACCAACAATAACAAAATGCAAAAGAGATACACCGCAGTTTGGGAAAAATAGAAAATATTAAAAATCAGAGCGATCTCAAAATGTGTCAAAAGGGAGACCAACTGATAATGTTTCATCCATTCAAGTCAGACTTTTAATTTAAACTACTTGAATCATCTTTATAATTCTTTCTGATTACCAGGTTATTTCCAACCTCGATTATGGTTAGAGGGAAATCAGAGGCTTACTTCATGTGTATAGCCTACAAAGGTATTCCAGTCTCATCCACAGCCGTCTGCAAACCAGAATCTCACACTTTAAGCTCTGATACCATCTCCTCATTCAGATTTGGATTATATTATTTATAATCCTTGGGTCACATAGGCCGGCGTGCTTCTTCCGTGTGGGCTTAGTTGATGCCTCACTTCGGCCGCAGCTGGTTTGAAAACAAGCCTTTAAGACCCCAGATGCTGTGCGGTAGCACTCATGCCTATCATGTTTCCTTCTTGATGGTGAGTACCGAGCAGGGCCATCTCATAAGAACTATTTGCCTTAGATTCGAGCTAGGATTGTGTCTGATCCCTAAATCCATTCCTAAATCTATGCTTTATATATACCTCTGGTTCACCTTAAAGACAACCTTAGTATTTTATATTAGACTACTATCAGTCATCTCCCTGGAGCATAAGATCCTGCTGTTTCTAGTGTCATTGATGTAGCCCATGGTAAGGTATTTTTTTTATCCTAACTTTAATCCTCGTGCTAAGGTATTTAAAACACAATTGACGAAAGGAGATTGCACAAGTTTAGATTAGCCACAAATTACAATATATTGATTACTCACTAGTACAAATTAAATCTGTACATGGTGGTCAGATGAAATTTACAGTAATAATCAAAGACAATGTAAGACCCAGATTGCTAATACACATCCTCATAAAGCAACTAGAGCAATGAAGTCCTGTGTAAATGGTAGTCTGCCTATCAACAGTCCAACAGTTCGATACTCTTAGTATAGCCATCTTCTGCTTCTTCACATGCCTGTAGTTTCCATCTTAAATCCCAAGGTTCGAGGTGTGCTTGAGTTCGACCCAGTTCACTTAGTGGAGTTTCCACATCACAGCCCTTGGGCCTGCTCTTTGGAGTATGTTGTGTGCCTCAAAAACCCATGGTACATGTCCTGGGTCCCCAGGACTGTCCAGAAATTCAGTCCATCGTGCCCCATTAGGAGCATAGTACCAGGTATATCACGCACCCCCCCTTGGGATCCATGTAAGTACTGTTGGTCATTTTTCACCCACGGTGGGGCTGGTCCTCCGTGTATGCTCTGTTCCCCTGACTTGATTTTCCCATCGCTCTTTTTCTTGTAGTTGGTGCCATCGAGGCCAACTCAGGGGCTAACTAAAAGGCCGCCACCTCAGTGAAACATTCTGCATTCTTCAAGGATCTTTCTGATGCATGCAGCAGAACTCACAGGTGGGGTTTATCGTCATTGTCCATGCGGGGCAGACTGAGCTCGACAGCAGCTCCTGGACTCCATCCATCTCCAGACTCTTGCACCTTTTTGGTTTCATCATCTTGGGATAAAACTCAATCCCCAACATTTCCTTTTGCTCTTTTTTTTTAACCCACACTCTTTTATTAGGAGCGAATCCAAACACCATACCATTCCATAGTCCAATCACATCAAGTAGTGTTGTACAATGGCTACCAAGATCAGTTTCAAAACATTTTCTTCCTTGTCGAACTCCGTGATCTTGCCTCCCCCTTGTACTCCCACCACTCCCACTTTATCCCCCAGGATCCCTTATTCTAGTTTTTGTTTCTACGGATTCACTTATCCTAGGTCTCATGGACTGAAAAATGCATAACAATGCTTAGCAACAATGACAAAATACTAGACCCTATATAAAAATCAGAAAATATTAAAAGCCAGAACACGCTCAAAGTATTTCAGAGGAGAGATCAAGTGACAAGATTGTAACCCTTCAAGCCAATTCTTTTATCCGGTTGCATTTGATCCACAAGGTGACTGCTCTACGTCTACCTGCAGGACTACATGCCCCCCACCCCCACACACTGCCCAACTCATACTGAGACTATACAGGACTGCTGAGAAGGGGTGCAAATCTTTCCAGGAGCAGATCACCTCATTTTACTTCTGCAGAGTTGCTGATGGGTTTGAACCACCAGCCTTTCTGCTAGTACCCCAATGCTTAATCTACAATGCAACCAGGACTTCTTATAGTATCGCCTTAAAGAGCATAATCGTTTCTGACATTTGGGGATCAGGCATAGAGTCACTATGAATCAGATCTGATTTGACAGTGCCTAGCAACTGCATCAACAGCCACGATATTCTAGTGCCTTTGGTATTTTTAATTCATCATACACAAAGCCTGGAGTCTAAGAAAAAATGTACAAAGAAGACAACAGTAACAAATATCACTAAATATTGCATCAAAGGTCTATAAAACATGTTGCTATATTCAAAATGTTGCTCAATTAGTTTCTCACAAAAATGTCATTTTGTTTAAAAAACAGTACGTTTAAAAAACTCTCCTAAATATGAAAAGAAATTATAGCCATCTAGATAATAAATGACTTGCTCCTAGCTCTAGCTACCTCCTCACAACCTTCCTCCCCAGAATATTGCTCCAAATCTTTTCCAGCGCCTGTACTCAGAGAGATTAAGTTGAGAATGGAATAGGCAGCTCTGAACCATATGTGCCAATGAAATCCGAGTAAAGTTTGTTGGTCTTCTCTCTCCAGCCTCTGCATACAGATCAGGAAGGACTTGGCTTGTATTGGTATTAGCAGCCATTTGTCTCATGCTCAGGAAAAGACTCTGTCTTAAAGCCCACACCAGCAGGTACCAGGAAACAATAACTACCAAAAGTGAAGTAGGTCCCTGAAAGTAAACTTAAGCTATCGAATGAACAACTTTGAAATCTACCCTTCTCCTAGACTGGCAATTATTTACGCTCAATGTTCCAATTGGTGCTCACATTATATTCAAATAAGTCCTATGGGAAGAGTTTTTAGTCATACAGATTATATTAGCTAATCCTTTATTTTCTTTGCAGGAAATGGAGGCTCATGGATTCAAGTCCCTGCTGGCTTATGGTAGAGTTCAGACTTGGATCCACGTTTCCTATCTGCCAGCTGTTCTTATCACAACAAAAGTGGGTGTTGGATTTCTGTACAATATTTATATGGGCAACAATGATGTTTTTAGTGAGAACCATATAAAGATGTCCAGAGGTGAGGTGTTGTCATCAGCAAGGTGGGGAGGAATTTGGAAACTCTGGGAGGCCTTATCGAGCTGACCATGGAGGACCTTCTGGAATACAAAAGACATTTTTATTTTACAATCCATAAAAAATGGAGAATATCCACTACACTCAGTAATAGACAACCGGTTGGGTAAATCACATTATGAAATGCTCTGCAGTCTTAAAAGTTCATGTAGGAGATGCATATTTCTTAACAAAAAAAGATATGTTTGATCAAGTTTTCTCAAGTGGGCTACACAACTAGATGGTCTCTTCTAGTTTAAAAGCATATACAGCATATAAATAGATCGTGTTCCATGCTCTCAAGCTGATTCTCCTCCTTGTGATGGACAGGGCAGGATGCTGTCCAGCGCCATCTAGACTGCCAGAGTTAGTGGCACAGATTGCCACACCTTTTCTCCTGCACAGTGGCTGGTGGCTTTGAACTAATGACCTCTTGGTTAGCAGCCAACAGCCTAACTTACACTGCCAGGGCATTCTTCACATACACATGCATATGTGTTACATGCTGACAATATACATATAACATGAACATGTAGGGATGTCTACTTGGGTCATGGACCACATTTTTCCCCCTTTCCTAAAAGAAAATTAAATCCATCTAGAAGGCTTGTGTCTTCAGTGATGACCATTATTGGGGACTGAAGAATTCTGATCATTTCTATACATCCTTATATCTACAATAAGAAGCATAAGAAATCAATATGATAACAAATAATCAGATAGTGAACTCAGATAAGGTTTTATTATGGGGACTCCATATTTAGGGACTGCGGCAGTCATGTACTTGTGTGTCAATTTCATGATTGGGAGTGTAGGGGTGAAGTCTAGCCTGTCAATCTGGAGATAGCCAGTGAGACCTCTGTGTGGGCATGGCTTTCTCTGAGAATTCTGGGAAATTTCATGTTATTTCCCATCGGAGGTGAGAGACATGCAACTCAGTTCTTTGGAGAAGCTCAACTCACAAGACAAGATGGCAGCATGGACCCTGAGTCCTAGGAACTGGAAGAACTGGAGGAGAAGTCACACAGGCTTACCCTGATGGAACCAGACCAAGGAAAAGCCACAGAGAGACCCCTGCCAGCACTGAGATGGTTCTACTGCAGTTGGATACACAAGACTGTATTCACTGACCTGTGATTGTCCTGGTGCCATTGCACATGCTTCATGAGTCAAAAGGAGACTTTATAGACTGGTATTGGACATATGGATAATATTGAAGTTGTGACCTTGGACTGGACTGGATTGGGATGCTTTCTCAATGTTTCATTCCTCTTGTATATAAACCTTTCCCTTATATCCCTATGTGTGTTTATGAATTTGTTTCTCTGGTCTACCCCAACTAATATATTATGATACTGAGAGTGGGGTACCAGAGAAACAAGTCATAAAGATGGAGAGTAGATGTTTGTTTGACTCTTGCCTCATGGTAGTGTTTCTTCTTTGGCTAGTCAGAAGTCAGATATGTCCTTGTAGTTTACTGAGTTATTTTCTGGGAACAATATGGAAAGTTAAGGTTTGACTATTTTGTTTGGATGCTGTCTTTGTTTATTACTATATAAAATGACAAAAATGTTTTTAAAGTATATATTGAGCTGAGGGATAAAAATCACCATTTGAATGTTTCAGAACCTATGCTGCTCAAGGACAATGGTTGATCAAGGTCAAAATGGCTGACAGCATGGATCTGTTTTGATGTCTTCAGAGATTTAGTTCCATGTTTTTGTGTACATAGGATAATTAGATAAGGATTTAAATAAGCTAAATGATTGAACTTGACTGTTTTAAGAATTGGGTTTAGTATCTGATTCTATGTTGTCTATACTGATTTCTTATACTTCTTATTGTAGTAAAAGGATGTATAGAAATGTTTATTGGGAAGTATGAAAATAGAGAGCTTGTAGACCAATTGCCTCAAGCATTTAATTTGACCTCTAGATGGATTTAGGACACACCTTCAAAGACATCTCTGAAGAAATTAGCCCCACCCAGTGTTTTGGAGTATTCATGATATTTGCATTCTGAGAGATCTGCCTAAGGGCCATATTGACTGAATGAAGAAGGAGGAACTCTTTCTTTAGGAATCTTGAACTAGCGCTCATTTTCAGAAGCTAGAAAATTATGGAACCATGAAGATAACTCCTCTCTGGGACTGAATGTTAAAGGGAGCCTGTGGCAGGCTGAAATGCTTGTTAGGTGATCACCTGGACCTACTCTTTGAGTAGAAGTGGGAGAAATGCAGCAATAAAGAGACGGATTGAGTTTGGCCACTGACACCTGTGGACTTGGTTCACAGGAAATACAGAAGACAAGAGTGGGTTGAGTTGTCTGAAGTTCATGACCTAACATAAGAGGCCTGGGCTTGTTGAGAATTTATGATGGGACCATGGTCTAAAGGGAGGGCGACCAATAGATACCCTGGTGAGGCTGAGACAGTCCACATTGAATTGACCAGAACCCGTAGATGAAGAGAATCTATTTGAGCCTTTGAACTGGTGCGTATTGCTGCAGACTTTATCGATCACTGGTCCTGATTTGACTTTAATTATGGTTGCAGACTGCACAAGGTTCCAACTGGAATGAAGATTCTTCACGTCGAAAAATATGATTGTTTTCTCATAGCACTGGGTTGATGTAAGCAGGCAAAATAGAAATTAGATACCCAAAATGAGGGGAGAAAGGCACGAAGTGGTTGGCTTACAAACTCTCATAGGTGGGGGAATATATATTCATAGGATTACAGGATCAAAGTGTAGACATTATATAACTTTAATTGTAAGGCATAGGATTTTTTTTGTTTTGTTCACTTATAGAATATTATTTTTGAATGATGGTGGCACAAGTTGAATTGTATGCATTTTAACCTTATCCTGTTCGGTACAAATATGATTCTATTATTGTTTGTTTGAAAATTACATATCGTTACAGAGTTACATAAAAGTGTTAAATTGACTAGGGGTGATCTGTGGTAGTCATGTACTCCTGTGTCAATTTCATGATTGGGAGTGTAGGGCTGGAGTCTAGCCTGTCAATCTAGAGATAACCAATGAGGCTTCTGTGTGGGCATGGCTTTCTCTGAGATTTCAGACTAACACAGGGACAAACCCTAGGATTGACTGTGGGAGAATTTTTGGCTTGTCAAAGCCAAACT
>PVJH01024495.1:0-33011 GCA_004026705.1 Nesogale talazaci
AGAGTCACAGTGAACCTATAGTACAACGTGGAACAGCTTCATGGGGTTTCCATGGCTAAATGTAATCTTTTAATAAAACAGCCTGACCGCAAAGGAGTTGACTTCAAACTTAACCACTGCACTCCAAGGGCTCCTGGAAGGAGCATCAATGAGCGCTAGGATGACCCTAGGTCAGTGGTTCTCAACCTGTGCGTCTGGACCCCTTTGAAGGGTCAAACTAGATTCCAAATTTAAGCCATATTCCCTGTATTTGATTAACTGCGGGCTTACTCTTTTTACCTCCTCGATCACCTCTACGAAGGGCTCTGGTGGCATCAAAGTGGTTGAGTTAGGCTGGCAGTGATCAGATTTTAAGCAGGACACCATTGACTGGGGGGAATGGGGTTTCTTGATTAAAAATTTGGTCGATACGGAGCAACGGAAATATTCATAGAAGGCAAAAATAGGATTGTAATATATTTATTTAATTTTAAGACGCCGCGGGACGTCTGGTCACCTCACAGGAAGATGGAGCTTTCCACTCCAGCTAAGTTCGTCGAGGAAACCCCCAGGGGCGGTCTGTCCTGTCCCATGGAGTCGTTTTGAGTGATACTGACTCGATGGCAGTGCCTTTATTTTTGGCCCAGTCGGTTCCGGAGAGAGAAATGGAGAAGACGCGCGGTAGGGCTGGTGGCGGGCGAGGCCGACGGAGGGGGCAGCTTCACAAATCTTGGCGTGGACGAGGGAGATGGAAGGAAATGTCAAAAGTAACGCATGGTGCCTCGGTCAAGCATCCGGTACAAATGTCTTCATTGCAAGGGGCGTTTCTGTTCAGAGAAAAGACCTATCGCACATCTCACAGCCGCGGCGGTGACCGCCCGCTGGTGAACCTGGAAGGCGCCCGCTCCACTCGCCTGGGACGCCCCGGGCCGGGGCAGGAAGCTGCCTGCCGGAGCCGGCTCCCCATTGGCGGCGGTTACGCCCCGGCCGGAAGACCCGCCTCCTCCAGCCGGGGGCCCCTGGAGAGCCGGGCCTTTCCCGGTCGCAGCGATGCAGAGCAACCTGGCCTCGATCTGGTACCGGCGGATGTCCCTGGTCTATGCAATGGGCGCCTGGACTGTGTTGGGGTCCCTGTTTCTCGTTGGCCGGAACAAGGACAAGCTCCCAGGTAGGGACGGCCGGGAGTGCGCCGCGGTCCTGGGCGCGCAGTGGGGGTGCCTTACGCCCCAGGTGTGTGCTTCCCAACCGGCCGGAGCACTCACTGTCCCACGTCACTTGTTACTCTGCCATCTGCGAAGAGCCAGACTCCAGGGAGCTACCTCCAAACGCACTCACCGAGTTCGTATTTTTAGAAATGGGCCTCCCACAGACACCTGAGTTCAAAGGCGCTATATAATAAAGCTCATTTTGGACTTTAAGAGACCGCTAAAGAGGTAAAGATTGGTTAGCGTTTCCTTTCATTATGCTCAGCAGACAAACACCATTTGGACTTTCACCAGGCATGTGGGGCTCGCTGTCATGCGTTGGACCGATACCTGCAGTTCGTAACCTCCTTGCAGGAGACCCACAGGGTTTTCGTGGTCTCAACCCTTTGGGGGTTGAACGACCCTTTCACAGGGCTCACCTAAGACCGCCAGAAAACACATACGGGGCCGCCCACGTGCAGATACGCCCACGGGGGGGTACAGAGCTATGCTACCGTGCTACGCCTTGCTCCAAGGCAAAAGTGCGTTTATTGGTAATTAGAAATAAATATTTCACAATGTATAATTACGTGTTTGGGGGATTAATCACTATGCTCTGATTATGTTCAATTTGTCACATTGAAAATACATCCTGCATGTCCGATATTTACACGACGGTTCATAACAGCAAACTTAAGGTTATGAAGTAGCAATGAAAATAACTTTATGGTTTGGGGTCACCACAACACGAGGAACTGTATTAAAGGGTCACGGCATTAGAGAACCACGGCCCAATGGGGACACTACAAGACGGAATTGACTTGATGGCAGTGAGTTTGGATTTGGTTTGTTTACTGGG
Source organism: Nesogale talazaci (assembly GCA_004026705.1). Lineage (NCBI taxonomy): Eukaryota > Metazoa > Chordata > Mammalia > Afrosoricida > Tenrecidae > Nesogale > Nesogale talazaci. The sequence goes on from PVJH01024495.1 coordinate 2,023, forward strand.
TGGGGAAGGAAGTTTATCACCATTTAGAAATGTGCTGAAAGTCTATAGTAGATTTACTAAATCTGTACTTCATAAATTCGTGGTAGCTAGGAGCTGAGTGTTGAGGGAAATTAGTTACTGTTTTTTGTGATGGTTGTACAGCTTTGAATATACTGAACACTCCATTAAATTGTGTCTTTTTTTAATTTTTATTTTTTTTATTTTTTAAAAATTATGTCTTTTAAATGGGAGAATTTCTAAGTGAAGTACTGAATTACTCAAGAAAGCTGTTTTTTATAAAAAGTTTCAGAAAAGTACTGAGGATTACATCTAGTGATGAAGGCTCTCAGTAGCATTACAAATTTTTGAAACATTTAATGTCACACAGGGCACTAAGTAGTTGTGTCTTTTTGCATGATTCACTGTTTCTTTTGTAAGAAAGAAATGGAATTTGATACAAGTCCTATTTTGTTATATTTTCAGAGCTTAATATTGACTACTGCTTTCTAAAGATTAATAATTCTGTTGTTCTTTTTTAAAAGATGAAGTTGAGCAAAAGGAAGCATCGCTGATTGAACTACCTGAGCCCCCCAAAGGGTTTTATGTGGAGACGATAGTCACTTATAAGGAGGATTTTGTTCCACTGACCGAGAGAATCCACAACTATTGGAAATCATGGACTGGTGGCCCTGGTGCAGAATCATGACTGATGGCTGAATTCTGAAAACCAGACATGTGGTCCAGCTGGCAGATGTGATAAATGCTCTGAAAACAATGTTATGGTTATAAGAAGTATATACATTTTATTTTACTGTAAATGGCAATCTAATAATATTCAATAAATATTTCCCAAAGAAAACTAATCTTGTATTGTAAGAGGCATTTTCTATAGTTGCTTCAAATCCTCACTTTCAGCAAGCAAGGTTATATCATCTGTATACCACAGGTTGTTAATAAGCTTCTCTCCAATCCTGATGCCACACTTTTTTTTTTTTTTAGTTTTTTTTTTTAGGCATCACTGCCCTCTGGTGGTGGGAATAGGAGGCCCAGCCTTTGCTCCTGGGAGCTGGAATTGAATCTCCATCCCAGTGGGCTTCAGTCCCGCGCACAACCACTACACCACCGGGGCTCAGCCCACTTTCCTTATTTTAAACCATATAGTATTTCCTTGTTTGTAATCCTGCCTCTTGAGCCATGGACAAGTTTTGAATGAGCACAATGAAGTGTCCTGAAATTCTCATTCTTCTCAAGGTAATCCACAGGTTATTATGAATCACACAACTACCTTTGCATAGTCAATGACACACAAGTAAACATCTTTTTGGTATCCTTTGTTTTGATTCACGATCCATCTGACATCAGCAAGGATAACCCTTGTTCCACGTTCTCTTCTGAATCAAGCCTGGACTTCTGGCAGTTCTCAGTCAATGTGCTACTGCAATTGTTGGATGATCTTAAGCAAAATTTTATTGGGGTGATTGATATATCAGTGATATTGTTCTATTGTTTGAGCCTTCTGTTGGGCCAGTCAGCCAAGTAGCTGTCTTCTAAATTTTCGGCATAGATGAGTGAGTGCTTCCAGTGCTTCTGCAGCTTTCTGCAGCATTTCAGTGGGTACTCTATATCTGTCCATTCCCATATATAGTTAGACGGCGTATTTGTAAGGATAGTTCAAAAGTTCGTGCAGATAGATGTTGCAGCAGAATGGAACCCAACAGAGAAGACTGAGGGCCAGGAGGGTGATTGATGTCGGAAGTGATAGAATTGAGAGGTTAGAAACCTGGGACATGCTTAACCTCTGCCTCTTAGGAACCAACCTTTTGTTCTTTTTAACACAATATTGATACAGGGTGTCAATAGAGTTAGCCTGCTGTTAGTCAAATGCTGGAAATTGACATGGGTCTTTTTACGACTTGGTTTGCAGAAAACGCAAATGTAACAGCCACCCTCCTGTATGTAAAATTCCTTTTTTAAACTTAAAAATGTTCTAATTCAGCAAGTTTAGATGAGCAAAATCATCGGGGTAAGCATGGCCTTTTAGATAAGGAATGTATGTATGACTTGCTTCTCATTGACTCTGAAACCGTTTTGGGATGAGTATTTTACAAAAATCAACTTAAAAAGGCTGAGCCCCGGGTGGCGTAGTGGTTGTGCGCGGGACTGCGGCCCACTGGGACAGAGGTTCAATTCCAGCAGTGGGACTGGGCGTCCTACTCCCACCACCGGAGAGCAGTGATGCCCCCCCCCCAAAAAAAAATCAACTTAAAAATCCTGAAATCAACTTGGTCTCAGAATTTGGCTAAGAACAATGGACGGCATCCCAGACTTCATCAGCGGAATCAGCAACACATTTATAGGAGACCAGCAAGAAAGTTGGGATAAAAATCCAGATGACGGAGTATAGGGGTGGAGAGATCAGGGAACTTTAGGTGATGTTCTGGAGAGGATTTGTTGATGGGCTAGGAACTCAGTATCTTGGTTATTAAGTTAACAGACTGACCACAAGTGGATGGTTTTTAACAAACAAGTTTATACTCTCACAGTGTATGTGTTCAGACATCTGATCCAGAATTCCAGCCCTTGGGGAAAGCTTTCTCTCTCTCCGCCTCCTGATTCCAGGAGGTTTCCAGCACAAGAACCCTGAGTTTAAATGATGCCCACTTTTCTTGGTGGTAGTAGCTTCTACTATTGGCTTGTTTCTTTCTCCTATATCTTGTAAGAGAAAGGGTGATGCAGGCCACACCCACCAGACTCTGCTGACGTTGGGTCAGGGCTGTGCCTTGAGTGAGGTGGTTGCATCTCACCCTCATCCCTGTTTAACAAAGCTGACCACATCTTTAAAATTTTTAGAATTATTTTTTATTAGATGGCCGATCACATCTTGTAGGATGTGCTGTGTAAATGATTACCAAACCATGGAGAAACATGGCCACTTGAATTGACATTTTGGGGACGCAATCCGAAAGGGAGGAATTATCAATCACTTAAGGCTTGAGTAAATGGTGAAGCTATTTATTTAAATGAGGACAACCCAGGTCTCTGTGTGTGCATTATTAAAAAAAAAATCCCATTTGAATCCTGTTCACGTTTGAGGTCTGTAACGCCTGGATCTGAAAATGTCAAGTGGGCACTTGGATGCCCACTCAGATCTGGAGTGGAAATGGAAGTTTGAAAGTAAACAGCGTGAAGTTGGAATTCAAACAGGTCGGAAGGGATCGTCATGCTAAAGAGAAATGAGAGCTGCGGCTGAGCACTGAAGTTGAGGGGAGGGCATAGAGCTGGGGAGTAGGGAATCCCAGAGAGAGTGGCAATTTGCACATCAAAGGAGAGGATGTAGGGGCTGAGCCCCGGTGGTGTAAGTGGTTGAGTGCGGGACTGCGGTTCAAATCCAGCGGCGGCTTTCAGGAGCAGCGCTGGGTAGCGCTCACGACCACCAGAGGCAGTGATGTCCCCGCGCCCCTCCTCCCCAAAAAAAGAGAGGATGCAGAGGGGAGCGGGCTGCTAGAAGAGATATTGCTAAATGCTTTTGTCTCCTGAGCATACTCTCCGGCCCCTAGTTTTATTTGCATGTAATTTACACATACAATTCAATAGTACAGCCACATCAAGAAATGTTGTACAATCATCACCACACTCAGTTTTAGAACATTTTTTTATTCTTGTAATCGTTATTAGCACCCATTTCCCCCCAACCTCCCTGCTATGTACTCCCAAAGTCCCATTAATCTAGTTACTGTCTACAAATTTATTTATCTGGATTTAATATACAGAAAAAGCACTTTTAAGAAAACATCAAAAACAAAACAGTAAAACATAAACTCCAGTTGACAAGAAAGCGGAAAATATTAAAAACTAGAACACGTGTAAATGCATCATACGAGAGATCAGATGTTAGGGTGCTAAATTTAACCTAACTGCATCCCTGGTCCATGGTCAGAGGGGATAATCCAAAAAGTGATCTCCCTTCTCTTCTCTCTTTTTTTAAAAAAGAAAACAGCTCTAGAGGGCGATCAAGTGATAAGATAATACATTTTGACCTGACTATGTCTGCCATCACGCAGTGCCGCTTGTCAGGATACTTAGGGGGGTCCTGGGCGGAGCCGGTCTGTGGGCGGGGCGCAGCTGGGCGAGCCCCTGGGTGGGCGTGGCAACAGCCCGCCGCGGACCGCGCCGCTCCGCCCCGCCCCGGGTCCGACGGGCGGGCACACGTCCGAGAATCGCCTCTAGGGGGAGCCCGGAGGCTCAGCCCACGCAGCAGCACCCAGTCCCCGCCGCCGCCGCCGCCGCCGCCGCCGCCATGAGGGCCGTGGTGCAGCGCGTCACGCAGGCCAGCGTCACAGGTCAGTCGGGCGGGGTCGGGACCCCGGAGGAGTACCCTGACTCTAGCCGCCCCGCCACTGCCCGGGGGGCCGCCACGACCCCCGCGCGCGCACGGGTCCCTGTGGCCCGAGTCCCGAGCCGCGGCCGGCCGAGCCGGTGTCGCGAGTGCCGGAAGCCCCGGCGCGTTTGTGTCCAGGAGTCCCCCCTTCCGGCGTGTGGTGCTCGCGCCGCTGTGGGATCAGGCTGGGAGCCTCCTGCTGTCCGACCGGCCGTCAGCGAGCTGCCGAGCGCCAGGGCGCGTGCAGCAGGCATTTCCTGCCTCTCGCTGTTCTCTTTCACACCTTTCTCTTGGGGGGCGTTCTTACAACATGCATGTTTTTTAACGTGCGGTTTAAGGGGGAGCCAGCCGTCACCACACAGTCATGGGGTCTTGGTGCTCATGAGGGCATCACAGTGAGGGCAGAGGAGGGCTGCTCCCGGTGGGGCCGTGGCGGAGTCGGAAATCTTTGTCACCTGCTGCACCCAGTGCAGCTACGGGGCGTTCCCCTGCTCGACGGGCACCGCAGTCACCTGGGCGCCTACGTCAGGGTGCATAGAACGAATGCATTCTGGCAAAGCTGGCACCAAGGTCGTTTGTGTTTCCGTCCTCATTAGCGCCTCGCTGTCCTCCTCAATCTTGTCTTTCCACTCATCGCTGGATGTGATCCGAGGGGTGAGGTTGACACACGCTGTGCTTCTCCACCACAGCCCTGGCCGTCTCCTTGGCGGCCTTCTCATTGGGGCAGGTGACAAAGGCTCCCGACACCAAGCCAGGCACTTATCCGGACCTCGAAGCCGTCGGGGGCATGGCGCGAGGGATGGGACGGAGGATGTCCCCGAGGTCGAGGCCATAGAGAACAGGGCCCGCGGGAGGCCACGGGCAGGAGTCCTGCACCTGAAGAAGCGACAGCAGCAGAACGGCCACTCCACCGGGCAGAATCCCTGGCTCCCGCTCCCCACCTCCCCCATGCACCCTCTGCTGGGCTGCAACCACGTGATCCCAGGGTACACCACGTGACAGTAGAAGCTGGCCCACCGGAGCCTCAACAAATTGATTCCCAATGAAATATCAGATCTGAAGAGTTGGGGGTGTTCTGATTGTTCACACAGCCAAATGGTCAGTGTCCAACCATCCTCCCGGGAGGACAGCCCTCTGCACTCCCTGTACCTTTACAGAGACCGCTACAGAGAGCGTCAGAAACACATAATTCAAATCAGAAAAAAAAAAAATCTTTTTCACGTGTTTCTTGGGAACCAAGCCACCCAACCATGAGCGACCACTAAGTCGATCTAGTCCAGTTTGAACTTAGGTTCCAGATGATTAATGCAAATAATGTTGTTGTCTTAATGCTAAAAATCACGATATTAAATTTATTTAAAATATTTAAATAAGAATAGTTGTATTTTGTATTCTTTTGGGTAGATTATAGTTTCAGTTCAATTATCCTCTCTTTCCAGTCATTCTACATCAAATATTTGTTCTTGTGTTCACAAAAGTAGAACTCAAAACAAAACTCCTTGAGGAAATATCAAAACTCACTAAAACATATTTAGATGATTATTCTACTTTCAACTCTGACTTATGACTTCTAAGCTCTTCTGGTAACTTTAAGGGGTCCTGGCCTCACTGTGGGTTATACAAAGCTGAGGGTTTCTACAAACCCACCATGGAGAAGAAACAGCTTCAGAAAACCTATGTAGGGTCATTATGTCAGATGTGACTTGGGTTTTCAGATAACTGGTTTTGGCTCTGGAGTAAAAGGAAATAGGGTCTTATGATTTATGAAAATTTAAAACTGGTGTTAAAGCTAAAAATCAGTAAATATTTAAGTTCAATGTTGTTAGGTCCTATTAAGTTGGATCCTATTCATAGTGACCCTATGTACAATGGAGTGAGACACCACCATGTCCAGCACCAATCTCACAATTGTTTTATAACAGTTTTATTGGCACATAATTTACATATCTTACAATTTAGTCATTCAGTCATATCCTGGAGAATTTTTTGAACCTTCTTCCCGATGGTTAAATCGGCTTTAAAATGAGTTGTGCAATCAGTCAGTTATAGTGCTCCTTCATCCCTCCCACATTTACTTTTTATTCCTGAAATACCCTTTCCTTCTCTATTACCCACACTCAACTGCTGTATTCTCTATCAACCTCTGTATTAGTTATTATCACTATGCATCTGCTCCTGTGCATCACAAACTGGGAAATCCAATAGAAACAATAAAAAACATACTCACGCTAAGCTGGTAAGAGAAAAATAATAATACAAAGACCAAAATACAGATGACACGAAAGAAAAGACCCTCATCAACATTCAAAAAACCAGGGAAGAAATTTTGTCATGGAACAAGAAGAGATACTTGCACCCAGAACCAATTCAGGTCAGATCTTTAGGGGGGCATCTAACCAAATACTGCGTTTGATTCAGTATACTCAAGATTACAATGGTCTCTGCTTGACGGTGAGTCTGTTTGAGACTCTTGCATGTGACTAGAGAGGATCTGTCAGTGGTTCAGTCTGACTAGATACTCTGCAGATGGTTTTGGACTCCCATTGTTCTCCATAGCCATGTATGATCTGGGTGTTCATTATTCTAGCTCTGAAACTTCTTTTTGCCCTATTCAAATTTTGTATTTGTCCTCTTTGAACCACACAAGCTGGTATGCTTCTTCCATGTGAACTTGGTTGACTCCTCATTTAGATGGCTGCCTGTTTGAATAGAAACCTTTAAGATCCCAGACACTATTGTGGTGGTGCTGGGCACCATCTACTTTCTTCACCACACTTGACTGGTGGGTATTGAGCAGGTCCATGTTATCAGAACTAACTGTTCTTGAATTGGGCCTAGAGTTAAGTAGGAGCCCTTGAAGGGTACTAGCCTCCACAAATGAATGGCTCCAAGGGGGTAGTTGTGTAATTGAGGGGTAAAGTTAAAGAGACATGAGACAAGATAAAGCATGCATATTCTCTGGGACCGTCATGACTTCAGGAGTCAGGTCCGTGCAGAGAGAGAGAATATTTTTCCAACCAGGGCTTACAGTATATATACTTGAGAGTTGTGCCAGTCCCGCCAATTACAGGTAACCACTGGAGTAACAAAAGGGATTCCACAATAGTCATAGGCGTGCAGGGAGGAGTACATGTAAGAAGATAGGCTGGCTCTAGGGCCAAGATGTCAGCCTACCCTTGGTGGTCCCTGAGTTGGTTTAACCTTAGGTGTCTTTGGGCTCCCCTTCAGGGAACAATCCATTATACTTATTAGAAAGGAGTGAGCTCACCTTAGAGTGGGACAGATGATAGGGTCTGATAACTTTTAGGCAGTTGACTTCCAAGTTTATAGTCAGTGACCATGTGTTTGCAAACAGAACCTTAGGTATGGCGTATGTTATGGGGGGGGGGGCAACCCAGGGAATAACTTGTCTGTTTCCCACAAGCTCATAGTCCACCTGCTAGTCCATGGTTTGTGTGTCTCAGTAATAAGACAAAATCACAGCCCTATAATATCAACTGCATCAATAGCAACCATAAGTCAATGAGCAACCAAAAGAACACACACACACCCAAACAGGAAAAAGAACAAACCAAAACCAAGTACACAAACTACAAACAGGAAAGCAAACCCCTATATAAACAAAGTTGATGGCACTATGTATTATCATCATCAATTTTCCCAATGACCCAGCACTCCAGACACTGTTGGTATGAGGAATCTTTGTTTTTTGGGCATCACTGCCCTCTGGTGGTCGTGGGAGCTACCCAGCGCTGCTCCTGAGAGCCGCCACTGGATTTGAACCACCAAGCCCTTGGGCTGCAGTCCTGCACTCAACCACTTACGCCACCGGGGCTCAGCCAGTTTGAGGAATCTTTTTTTTTTTTTTGGTGTTGGGGGGGGCGGGGTGTGCATCACTGCTCTCCGGTGGTGGGAGTAGGAGGCCCAGCCCCACTGCTGGAATTGAACCTCCGTCCCAGTGGGGCGCAGTCCCGCGCACAACCACTAAGCCACTGGGACTCAGCCCCTGAGGACTCTTTTTAAGTACAGTTTAACCTACGCATTTTTGTCCTACACCGTTGGATCTCTCCTTTGATTGGGCTGTTTACCCTAAATATGGGGACTGATGCGAGTGGGGGCCTTCCTGGGTCAATTCTTCTGAGTATAGCTTCCTGCTCAATGGGTCCCAACCTGTCATGCCCCTGCAGGATGGGCGTTAAAGTACCACATGTATGGTGATCCAGGGTTTCTTTGGACATTGGACACCTTCTTAGCCAGGGGTTTCCCACAAATGTCCAGTGACCGACTGCCACTTACACAATCCTGGGTTGGCCACTCTCCGCTTCCCTTCCCATCCAAGTACCCAAGGCCTGAGTTCAAGGGTGCAGAAAGCTTCGAGGTAGGGTCCAGTTCATCCAGTGGGGCCTGTATGTTAAATCCTTCTAGTGTAGCCTCTGGGTTGTGCCCTGCTCCTGGTCTTGGCTTGAGTTTCTGGAAAGTTTCTCTTTCCTTTCCTGTTTGGGGGTCCACTGATTTGCCCTCTTTTGTGACGATGTTGTATAGCCCCAAGTGGATAGTCATCTTCCAATTCTCCCTTCTTGAAGGAGTGACCCCAGGCAATGGGAGATACCCTCCTTCATGTTGCTGGCAAAAGCATGAAGTACCGAATGACGTGGAAGGACCAGAAAATCATTATGTTGAGAGAAGTAAGTCCATCCCAAAAGGACCAGTGTTGTATGAGTATCCTACTGTAAGAAGAAACACCAACTTAACAAATCTTAGGAACCAATTCCCAAACAAAAGGAGAGGCTACCTACCAGCCCCAAACTATACATCATCTCACCTTTCAGAAAATAAGGTTATGTCATTTGCACATCATAAATTGTAAATATCTCCCGCCAATCCTGATGCCAGATCCTTCTTCATGTAACCCAGCTTCTATGATTATTTACTCAGCATACAGATCGAAAGAGTATGGTGAGATAATACACACCTATCGTGGTTTTCAACCATGAGGCATTTCCTTGTTCTGTTCCCACAACTGATTCATGTCCACATTCAGCATGAACACGACGAAGTGTTCTGGAATTTCTCAAGGCAATCCACAGTTCTTATGGTCCATATAGTTGAAGACCGTTTTTTTTTTTTTTTAACAGTTGAAGATTTTAGCACAACCAAGAAAACCCAAGTAAACATCTTTCTGGTATCCTCTGTTTTCAGATAAAGTCCATCTTATTTCAGTTCTGATATCCTTTGTTCCATGTCCTCTTCTGAATCCTGTCTGAACCCAAGGTAGCTGCCTGTCAAGGCGCTGCTGCAGCTCTTGTTGGACTGTCATCAGCAACATTTCCCGTGTATGTGCTATTAATGATATTGTTTTCTACTCTGTGCTTTCTCTTGGGTCACCTTCCTTTGTAATGGGCACAGATATAAATCTCTTCCCGTCAGTAGTAGCTGATTTTCAAATTTTCTGGCATAGACAATGAGTGCTTCCAGTGCTTCATCAATTTGTTGAAACATTTCAATTGATATTTCATCCATACCTGGAGCCATGTTTTTGCCTAATTCCTTCAGTGCAGCGTGGACTTCATCCTTCAGGATTATTAGCTCTTGCTCATATGCTACCCATTGAAATGGCTGAATGTCAACGAGTTCTTTTCGGTATAGTGACTCCATGTATTCTTTCATCTTCTTTTGATATTCCTGCAAAATCTTTCAATATTGCAACTAAGGCTATTTTCAGTTTCTGATGTGCTGTGTCCTTTCATTTTGGTTTTCTAACTTCAAGTCATTGCATTTTTATTATATTATCTTCTCTAGATGCCCTTTGAAAATTTCAGTTCAGTCACTTTACCTCATCATTTATTTAATTTTTTCCAGCTACTCTATGATTAAGAGCAAATGTTAAAGTCTCTCTTTTTTTTGGGGGGGGGGCATCACTGCTCTCTGGTGGTGGGAGTAGGAGGCCCAGCCCCACTGCTGGAATTGAACCTCCGTCCCAGTGGGCCGCAGTCCCGCGCACAACCACTACGCCACCAGGGCTCAGCCCAGTACTTGGTTCCTAATTGGATATTTTAACCTAGTTTTTATGTAGCCCTTGGTGCCCCAGTCCATATGCTATAAACTCCTGGAACTTTAGACTCTGTTCTTTTGAGGTACACAACATCCTTTGTGGGTAACACCAGAAGGACTCAAGGTGAACACCCTTGTATAGCCATTGGATTGAAGGCTGAAACCCCACTGTGTGAGGGGGAGTGGATGACTGCTAGCCCAGAGCCATAGAGCTGGTGACTTTTTGTTAGACTCTTTTGCCTTGAGTGGGTCCAATGAATGGAGGGCCAGAACTACTATATACTTAGTACTTTAATGCCCTCCTCGCTTCATTATGACATATATTAGTCTTGTAGATGCGGCTCTGCTGTTGTGAATGAATATTCTTGGAAGGTTTACTACAAACTTTTGTTGTTTGTGTAAATCAAGTCTCGTCACTGAAGAGTTTAATCTATACGGGTCAACAATTCATGTATTGTGGTTAATAGCTGGCCAATACTCATATAATTTCCTTTTCTCAACAGAGAATTTTCAATTCTTTATCATTGGCTAAACAACTATCAATGTCTAGTGGTTACCTATTGGGTGGCAAGACTACCAGTTAGATTGGCAGGGAGAAGGGTGATGCTCTTTACTCCTGTGAACTTTTTCAGAAGTTCTATTCTTCCCTATGAGTTAGCGTTGACTTTATGGCAGTGGAAACGATGCCAAATCATAATGATCATTTTCCTGATTCATAATGTTTTCTAACTTAAATGGCAATGATGTCTCTAAGGTGAACTAGAGACATGTATAAGCCATAGATACGTAATAGATTAAGGACTAGAAGGTAATTATAGCCCTACTTGAAGAAGAGTTAGTTCTTATAGCTCTGCTGATGCTGGATCTCATGAAGAGATCTCTAACAATATGCGTGCTCTGGAAAAAGTGGTAAAGAATTAGATGGTGCCCAGCTATTAGAAAGAATAGCGGGCTGAGCTCTGGTGGCGTAGTGGTTGTGCGCGGGACTGTGGCCCACTGGGACGGAGGTTCAATTCCAGCAGTGGGGCTGGGCTTCCTACTCCCACCACCAGAAAGCAGTGATGCCCAAAAACAAAAAAAAAAAAGAAAAGAAAAAAAGAATAGCATCTGGGATCTTAAAGATTTGTCTTCAAGTAAGCAGCCATCTAAGTGAGGCATCAACTAAGTCCAACATAGAAGAACACCAGCCTATGTGATCCAAGGATTGTAAGTAGTAAAATCCCAATCCAAAAGAGTGAATAGTTTCAGAATTTAAATTACAAACACCTGGTTTGTAGAAGGGTATAGATGACAGTGCAAGCCCAAAATTCATTTGCAGGGTCCACACATGTAAGTCCTCTCCAATTATAGTTGAGGGATGTGAGTAACTTTGTTACCAGACAGTATTATAAAGTTGATTATGGCACATGTACATAGATTAAAATATTTTATCATTTGATCTCCCTTTTGACCCATCTTAAAGCTGTTTCAGTTTTTTTTCAAAGAAAATTAAGACCCTAAACCCTTGGTGAATCCCCCCCCTGACCATGGACCAGGGATCTGAATAGCCTTGCTATCATGTAGAATGCATTGGGAAGTGGATTGTCGCTTATGCAGTTAGGTAAAATTTGGCCCTCTTTCATTTGATCTTCCTTACGATGCATTTTAACTTGTTCTATTTTTAATATTTCTGCTCTGTTTTCTACGAAGGCTTTTAAAATCTGTTTTACCTTGCTACTCTTGTTAATTTCTTTCTTTAAAAAAATCATTATATTGGAGGCTCATACAACTCTTACCACAATCCATACATACATCTGTTGCCTCAAGCACATTTGTACATATGTTGCCATCATCGTTTTCAAAGCATTTTTTTTCTACTTGAGTCCTTGATATCAGTTCTTCATTTCTCCCCTCCCTTTCTCTGCTTCCCTCATGAACCTTTGGTGATTTATAAATTATTATTATTTTTGTATGTCTTGCACTGTCCAGTGTTTCCCTTTACCCCCTTGTCTGTTGTCCATCCCCCTGGAAGGGGCTTATAGGTAGGTCATTGTGATCGGTTCCCATTTTCAACCTCCACCTTCCCTTTCCCCTCCTGGTATGGTTAATCACAATATTGGTCCCAAGGAGTCTATCTGTCCTGCATTCTCTGTGTTTCCAGCTTTTAACTGTACCCATGGACATGCTCTGGTCTAGCCAGATTTGTAAGGTACAATTAGGGTCAAGATGGTGAGGGGGGAGGAAGCATTAAAGAATGAGAGGAGTTGAGCCCTGGTGGCGTAGTGGTTTAGTGTGGGACTGTGGCACACTGACTTGGTGGTTCAAATCCAGCAGCAGCAAGGCTGGGTAGCTCCCACGATCACCAGAGGGCAGTGATGCCCCCCCACCAAAAAAAAAAAAGAATGAGAGGAAAGCTGTATGTTTCATTGGTGCTATATTGCACCCTGCCTGGCCTGTCTTCTCCCCCCAAATCATAATGTGCTTGAGGAGGGAGGGGGAGTGGAGGCCCAAAGTCAATTTATAAGCAGTTGGATATCTTCTTGCTAATTTTTGAAAACTGTTTCTGTATATGAAATCCAGTATCGGTAAATCTATTGTGCCAATAATTGTATTAATAATTGCTTAGGGAGACCACTAATAACAATGAGTAAAAAAATGAAGAAAATGTCTAAAACTGAGTCTGGTGATGATTGTGTAACTCTTCTCAAAGTGATTGAACTATTGAATTGCATGCTATGTGAATTATATGCCGATAAAACTGTTGGGACAAAAGTGCTTATGGTGTTGGCTTGATGGTTGTTTCTTTCCCCTACTTTGTTTATTTCTAGTTGGAGGACAGCAGATCAGTGCCATTGGGCAAGGCCTCTGTGTGTTGCTGGGCATTTCTCTGGAAGATACGCAGAAAGAATTGGAGCACATGTAAGCTATATAGTTTTGTTTTGTTTTGTTTTGGGCAGAGGGGGGGAATCACTGCCCTCAGGTGGTGGGAGTAGGAGGCCCAGCCTTTGCTCCCTGGAGCTGGAATCAAACCTCCATCCCAGTGGGCCGCAGTCCCACGCACAACCACTACGCCACTGGGGCTCAGCCCGTAAGCTATATAGTTTGACATCGTTGTTATATTAATGGTACACAGAGTGGCTGCTCTGGACATTTTCACAGTATTTTGTGCCTGCATCAGTGCTCTATTTGATGAAGTATGGTTATCTTCACGTTTTAGAGTCTGAAGAAAAGGACTCTTATGCCACCCACTTAGTCAGCCATGGAGCAGAAGCATAACTTTCCAGCTATCCTGACCTGCTGCTTCATTGTGAAATAGCCCTCTTTTACTTTTAGTATAAACCAGAGTCCTTTTTAATTCTTACATATGATTTGTTTTGCACTCTGTGCAATGTAATTTGGGCATTATTTATGCATTTTAAATCCCTTGTTTTCCATTGTACACATACTACCCGATGCTCAGAGAGGTTACATTACATGCCCAAAGTCATACATACAGATAGTTAGTAAAAAGCCTGGGTACAAATAGAATCTGAGAGAAGTGACCCTGAAGCCAATGTTCTTTTCACTCAGTTAGCTGGAGCTTCCTTTTGCTGCTGCCTTACGGGACCTCTTTGTACAGTTAATCCCTTTTTTGATATCCCCCTTCACTTGACTTGTTTCCTTCAGATACTTAGATTGTTTCCTTTTAACTCTTTATACCCAGAATCTGGGTTAGCCTTCCAAATCTTTTCACATAAGCATTTTCTATTTTGCTGTTGCCTCTTTTGAATGATGGTAAGAATTAGACTCAGATCTAATTCCTGCTAAGGTATTAATGAGTGATAATGACAATTCAGGATCACCTCAGCTGTTTACATTTAAATGTTTCTCCTCTGGATACCGAAAAGACCATTAAGGGGTATAACCAAACCCAACCAGCACCAACCAACCCCAACCCCAACGCCAACCACTATGTATGATGGATTCGAACTCCATAGAGTTTCTGAGGTTGTAAATATTTACAGGAACAGAAAGTCTCATCTTTCTCTCTTGGAGTAGCTGGTGGGCTTGAACCATTTGACCTTCAATGGTCCAATGGTTAGCATTTCAATTTGCAGCCCAGATTGGCCCCTCGTAACATGGCACAGTGGTAAAACTGAGTCTCAGGTCTGAGTCTTTTTATGGGCCTGATAAAAGGAGTTAACTCTTTATTTGGTGGCAACAAGACATGACTCAACCTAAGAAAAACTCACTATGTTAGGGCTAGGGGTATAAAAAAAAAAAGAAAAGAAAACCCACCACTTAGGTTAATTTTGTAAGGATCCCATCAATTCATGTTTAGAGAACTTTTGGAACTTTGACCCACAGGAAGCCCACTGGGAGTGCTAACTGTCTTTGTCTTCAGCCCCGTGGTGGAGGGTGGGTCTCAAATGGAGGAGCATCCGCTTTCAGGTAGAGCGTTCTTTCCTGTGCTTCTCAGACCTCACCCTCTATACCTCACCCAGATTCTGGGTATAAAGAGTTAAAAGGAAACAATCTAAGTATCTGAAGGAAACAAGTCAAGTGAAGGGGGATATCAAAAAAGGGATTAACTGTACAAAGAGGTCCCGTAAGGCAGCAGCAAAAGGAAGCTCCAGCTAACTGAGTGAAAAGAACATTGGCTTCAGGGTCACTTCTCTCAGATTCTATTTGTACTCAGGCTTTTTACTAACTATCTGTATGTATGACTTTGGGCATGTAATGTAACCTCTCTGAGCATCGGGTAGTATGTGTACAATGGAAAACAAGGGATTTAAAAATGCATAAATAATGCCCAAATTACATTGCACAGAGTGCAAAACAAATCATATGTAAGAATTAAAAAGGATTCTGGTTTATACTAAAAGTAAAAGAGGGCTATTTCACAATGAAGCAGCAGGTCAGGATAGCTGGAAAGTTATGCTTCTGCTCCATGGCTGACTAAGTGGGTGGCATAAGAGTCCTTTTCTTCAGACTCTAAAACGTGAAGATAACCATACTTCATCAAATAGAGCACTGATGCAGGCACAAAATACTGTGAAAATGTCCAGAGCAGCCACTCTGTGTACCATTAATATAACAACGATGTCAAACTATATAGCTTACGGGCTGAGCCCCAGTGGCGTAGTGGTTGTGCGTGGGACTGCGGCCCACTGGGATGGAGGTTTGATTCCAGCTCCAGGGAGCAAAGGCTGGGCCTCCTACTCCCACCACCTGAGGGCAGTGATTCCCCCCCTCTGCCCAAAACAAAACAAAACAAAACTATATAGCTTACATGTGCTCCAATTCTTTCTGCGTATCTTCCAGAGAAATGCCCAGCAACACACAGAGGCCTTGCCCAATGGCACTGATCTGCTGTCCTCCAACTAGAAATAAACAAAGTAGGGGAAAGAAACAACCATCAAGCCAACACCATAAGCACTTTTGTCCCAACAGTTTTATCGGCATATAATTCACATAGCATGCAATTCAATAGTTCAATCACTTTGAGAAGAGTTACACAATCATCACCAGACTCAGTTTTAGACATTTTCTTCATTTTTTTACTCATTGTTATTAGTGGTCTCCCTAAGCAATTATTAATACAATTATTGGCACAATAGATTTACCGATACTGGATTTCATATACAGAAACAGTTTTCAAAAATTAGCAAGAAGATATCCAACTGCTTATAAATTGACTTTGGGCCTCCACTCCCCCTCCCTCCTCAAGCACATTATGATTTGGGGGGAGAAGACAGGCCAGGCAGGGTGCAATATAGCACCAATGAAACATACAGCTTTCCTCTCATTCTTTTTTTTTTTGGTGGGGGGGCATCACTGCCCTCTGGTGATCGTGGGAGCTACCCAGCCTTGCTGCTGCTGGATTTGAACCACCAAGCCAGTGTGCCACAGTCCCACACTAAACCACTACGCCACCAGGGCTCAACTCCTCTCATTCTTTAATGCTTCCTCCCCCCTCACCATCTTGACCCTAATTGTACCTTACAAATCTGGCTAGACCAGAGCATGTCCATGGGTACAGTTAAAAGCTGGAAACACAGAGAATGCAGGACAGATAGACTCCTTGGGACCAATATTGTGATTAACCATACCAGGAGGGGAAAGGGAAGGTGGAGGTTGAAAATGGGAACCGATCACAATGACCTACCTATAAGCCCCTTCCAGGGGGATGGACAACAGACAAGGGGGTAAAGGGAAACACTGGACAGTGCAAGACATACAAAAATAATAATAATTTATAAATCACCAAAGGTTCATGAGGGAAGCAGAGAAAGGGAGGGGAGAAATGAAGAACTGATATCAAGGGCTCAAGTAGAAAAAAAATGCTTTGAAAACGATGATGGCAACATATGTACAAATGTGCTTGAGGCAACAGATGTATGTATGGATTGTGGTAAGAGTTGTATGAGCCTCCAATATAATGATTTTTTTAAAGAAAGAAATTAACAAGAGTAGCAAGGTAAAACAGATTTTAAAAGCCTTAGTAGAAAACAGAGCAGAAATATTAAAAATAGAACAAGTTAAAATGCATCGTAAGGAAGATCAAATGAAAGAGGGCCAAATTTTACCTAACTGCATAAGCGACAATCCACTTCCCAATGCATTCTACATGATAGCAAGGCTATTCAGATCCCTGGTCCATGGTCAGGGGGGGGATTCACCAAGGGTTTAGGGTCTTAATTTTCTTTGAAAAAAAACTGAAACAGCTTTAAGATGGGTCAAAAGGGAGATCAAATGATAAAATATTTTAATCTATGTACATGTGCCATCATCAACTTTATAATACTGTCTGGTAACAAAGTTACTCACATCCCTCAACTATAATTGGAGAGGACTTACATGTGTGGACCCTGCAAATGAATTTTGGGCTTGCACTGTCATCTATACCCTTCTACAAACCAGGTGTTTGTAATTTAAATTCTGAAACTATTCACTCTTTTGGATTGGGATTTTACTACTTACAATCCTTGGATCACACAGGCTGGTGTTCTTCTATGTTGGACTTAGTTGATGCCTCACTTAGATGGCTGCTTACTTGAAG
The DNA here is from genome assembly GCA_004026705.1 of Nesogale talazaci. Classification (NCBI taxonomy): domain Eukaryota; kingdom Metazoa; phylum Chordata; class Mammalia; order Afrosoricida; family Tenrecidae; genus Nesogale; species Nesogale talazaci. The sequence continues at coordinate 19,452 of PVJH01024495.1, forward strand.
ACAAATCTTTAAGATCCCAGATGCTATTCTTTTTTTCTTTCTTTTTTTTTTTTTTTTTGTTTTTGGGCATCACTGCTCTCTGGTGGTGGGAGTAGGAAGCCCAGCCCCACTGCTGGAATTGAACCTCCGTCCCAGTGGGCCACAGTCCCGCGCACAACCACTACGCCACCAGAGCTCAGCCCGCTATTCTTTCTAATAGCTGGGCACCATCTAATTCTTTACCACTTTTTCCAGAGCACGCATATTGTTAGAGATCTCTTCATGAGATCCAGCATCAGCAGAGCTATAAGAACTAACTCTTCTTCAAATAGGGCTATAATTACCTTCTAGTCCTTAATCTATTACGTATCTATGGCTTATACATGTCTCTAGTTCACCTTAGAGACATCATTGCCATTTAAGTTAGAAAACATTATGAATCAGGAAAATGATCATTATGATTTGGCATCGTTTCCACTGCCATAAAGTCAACGCTAACTCATAGGGAAGAATAGAACTTCTGAAAAAGTTCACAGGAGTAAAGAGCATCACCCTTCTCCCTGCCAATCTAACTGGTAGTCTTGCCACCCAATAGGTAACCACTAGACATTGATAGTTGTTTAGCCAATGATAAAGAATTGAAAATTCTCTGTTGAGAAAAGGAAATTATATGAGTATTGGCCAGCTATTAACCACAATACATGAATTGTTGACCCGTATAGATTAAACTCTTCAGTGACGAGACTTGATTTACACAAACAACAAAAGTTTGTAGTAAACCTTCCAAGAATATTCATTCACAACAGCAGAGCCGCATCTACAAGACTAATATATGTCATAATGAAGCGAGGAGGGCATTAAAGTACTAAGTATATAGTAGTTCTGGCCCTCCATTCATTGGACCCACTCAAGGCAAAAGAGTCTAACAAAAAGTCACCAGCTCTATGGCTCTGGGCTAGCAGTCATCCACTCCCCCTCACACAGTGGGGTTTCAGCCTTCAATCCAATGGCTATACAAGGGTGTTCACCTTGAGTCCTTCTGGTGTTACCCACAAAGGATGTTGTGTACCTCAAAAGAACAGAGTCTAAAGTTCCAGGAGTTTATAGCATATGGACTGGGGCACCAAGGGCTACATAAAAACTAGGTTAAAATATCCAATTAGGAACCAAGTACTGGGCTGAGCCCTGGTGGCGTAGTGGTTGTGCGCGGGACTGCGGCCCACTGGGACGGAGGTTCAATTCCAGCAGTGGGGCTGGGCCTCCTACTCCCACCACCAGAGAGCAGTGATGCCCCCCCCCCAAAAAAAAGAGAGACTTTAACATTTGCTCTTAATCATAGAGTAGCTGGAAAAAATTAAATAAATGATGAGGTAAAGTGACTGAACTGAAATTTTCAAAGGGCATCTAGAGAAGATAATATAATAAAAATGCAATGACTTGAAGTTAGAAAACCAAAATGAAAGGACACAGCACATCAGAAACTGAAAATAGCCTTAGTTGCAATATTGAAAGATTTTGCAGGAATATCAAAAGAAGATGAAAGAATACATGGAGTCACTATACCGAAAAGAACTCGTTGACATTCAGCCATTTCAATGGGTAGCATATGAGCAAGAGCTAATAATCCTGAAGGATGAAGTCCACGCTGCACTGAAGGAATTAGGCAAAAACATGGCTCCAGGTATGGATGAAATATCAATTGAAATGTTTCAACAAATTGATGAAGCACTGGAAGCACTCATTGTCTATGCCAGAAAATTTGAAAATCAGCTACTACTGACGGGAAGAGATTTATATCTGTGCCCATTACAAAGGAAGGTGACCCAAGAGAAAGCACAGAGTAGAAAACAATATCATTAATAGCACATACACGGGAAATGTTGCTGATGACAGTCCAACAAGAGCTGCAGCAGCGCCTTGACAGGCAGCTACCTTGGGTTCAGACAGGATTCAGAAGAGGACATGGAACAAAGGATATCAGAACTGAAATAAGATGGACTTTATCTGAAAACAGAGGATACCAGAAAGATGTTTACTTGGGTTTTCTTGGTTGTGCTAAAATCTTCAACTGTTAAAAAAAAAAAAAAACGGTCTTCAACTATATGGACCATAAGAACTGTGGATTGCCTTGAGAAATTCCAGAACACTTCGTCGTGTTCATGCTGAATGTGGACATGAATCAGTTGTGGGAACAGAACAAGGAAATGCCTCATGGTTGAAAACCACGATAGGTGTGTATTATCTCACCATACTCTTTCGATCTGTATGCTGAGTAAATAATCATAGAAGCTGGGTTACATGAAGAAGGATCTGGCATCAGGATTGGCGGGAGATATTTACAATTTATGATGTGCAAATGACATAACCTTATTTTCTGAAAGGTGAGATGATGTATAGTTTGGGGCTGGTAGGTAGCCTCTCCTTTTGTTTGGGAATTGGTTCCTAAGATTTGTTAAGTTGGTGTTTCTTCTTACAGTAGGATACTCATACAACACTGGTCCTTTTGGGATGGACTTACTTCTCTCAACATAATGATTTTCTGGTCCTTCCACGTCATTCGGTACTTCATGCTTTTGCCAGCAACATGAAGGAGGGTATCTCCCATTGCCTGGGGTCACTCCTTCAAGAAGGGAGAATTGGAAGATGACTATCCACTTGGGGCTATACAACATCGTCACAAAAGAGGGCAAATCAGTGGACCCCCAAACAGGAAAGGAAAGAGAAACTTTCCAGAAACTCAAGCCAAGACCAGGAGCAGGGCACAACCCAGAGGCTACACTAGAAGGATTTAACATACAGGCCCCACTGGATGAACTGGACCCTACCTCGAAGCTTTCTGCACCCTTGAACTCAGGCCTTGGGTACTTGGATGGGAAGGGAAGCGGAGAGTGGCCAACCCAGGATTGTGTAAGTGGCAGTCGGTCACTGGACATTTGTGGGAAACCCCTGGCTAAGAAGGTGTCCAATGTCCAAAGAAACCCTGGATCACCATACATGTGGTACTTTAACGCCCATCCTGCAGGGGCATGACAGGTTGGGACCCATTGAGCAGGAAGCTATACTCAGAAGAATTGACCCAGGAAGGCCCCCACTCGCATCAGTCCCCATATTTAGGGTAAACAGCCCAATCAAAGGAGAGATCCAACGGTGTAGGACAAAAATGCGTAGGTTAAACTGTACTTAAAAAGAGTCCTCAGGGGCTGAGTCCCAGTGGCTTAGTGGTTGTGCGCGGGACTGCGCCCCACTGGGACGGGGGTTCAATTCCAGCAGTGGGGCTGGGCCTCCTACTCCCACCACCGGAGAGCAGTGTTGCACACCCCGCCCCCCCCAACACCAAAAAAAAAAAAAAGATTCCTCAAACTGGCTGAGCCCCGGTGGCGTAAGTGGTTGAGTGCAGGACTGCAGCCCAAGGGCTTGGTGGTTCAAATCCAGTGGCGGCTCTCAGGAGCAGCGCTGGGTAGCTCCCACGACCACCAGAGGGCAGTGATGCCCAAAAAACAAAGATTCCTCATACCAACAGTGTCTGGAGTGCTGGGTCATTGGGAAAATTGATGATGATAATACATAGTGCCATCAACTTTGTTTATATAGGGGTTTGCTTTCCTGTTTGTAGTTTGTGTACTTGGTTTTGGTTTGTTCTTTTTCCTGTTTGGGTGTGTGTGTGTTCTTTTGGTTGCTCATTGACTTATGGTTGCTATTGATGCAGTTGATATTATAGGGCTGTGATTTTGTCTTATTACTGAGACACACAAACCATGGACTAGCAGGTGGACTATGAGCTTGTGGGAAACAGACAAGTTATTCCCTGGGTTGCCCCCCCCCCCATAACATACGCCATACCTAAGGTTCTGTTTGCAAACACATGGTCACTGACTATAACCTTGGAAGTCAACTGCCTAAAAGTTATCAGACCCTATCATCTGTCCCACTCTAAGGTGAGCTCACTCCTTTCTAATAAGTATAATGGATTGTTCCCTGAAGGGGAGCCCAAAGACACCTAAGGTTAAACCAACTCAGGGACCACCAAGGGTAGGCTGACATCTTGGCCCTAGAGCCAGCCTATCTTCTTACATGTACTCCTCCCTGCACGCCTATGACTATTGTGGAATCCCTTTTGTTACTCCAGTGGTTACCTGTAATTGGCGGGACTGGCACAACTCTCAAGTATATATACTGTAAGCCCTGGTTGGAAAAATATTCTCTCTCTCTGCACGGACCTGACTCCTGAAGTCATGACGGTCCCAGAGAATATGCATGCTTTATCTTGTCTCATGTCTCTTTAACTTTACCCCTCAATTACACAACTACCCCCTTGGAGCCATTCATTTGTGGAGGCTAGTACCCTTCAAGGGCTCCTACTTAACTCTAGGCCCAATTCAAGAACAGTTAGTTCTGATAACATGGACCTGCTCAATACCCACCAGTCAAGTGTGGTGAAGAAAGTAGATGGTGCCCAGCACCACCACAATAGTGTCTGGGATCTTAAAGGTTTCTATTCAAACAGGCAGCCATCTAAATGAGGAGTCAACCAAGTTCACATGGAAGAAGCATACCAGCTTGTGTGGTTCAAAGAGGACAAATACAAAATTTGAATAGGGCAAAAAGAAGTTTCAGAGCTAGAATAATGAACACCCAGATCATACATGGCTATGGAGAACAATGGGAGTCCAAAACCATCTGCAGAGTATCTAGTCAGACTGAACCACTGACAGATCCTCTCTAGTCACATGCAAGAGTCTCAAACAGACTCACCGTCAAGCAGAGACCATTGTAATCTTGAGTATACTGAATCAAACGCAGTATTTGGTTAGATGCCCCCCTAAAGATCTGACCTGAATTGGTTCTGGGTGCAAGTATCTCTTCTTGTTCCATGACAAAATTTCTTCCCTGGTTTTTTGAATGTTGATGAGGGTCTTTTCTTTCGTGTCATCTGTATTTTGGTCTTTGTATTATTATTTTTCTCTTACCAGCTTAGCGTGAGTATGTTTTTTATTGTTTCTATTGGATTTCCCAGTTTGTGATGCACAGGAGCAGATGCATAGTGATAATAACTAATACAGAGGTTGATAGAGAATACAGCAGTTGAGTGTGGGTAATAGAGAAGGAAAGGGTATTTCAGGAATAAAAAGTAAATGTGGGAGGGATGAAGGAGCACTATAACTGACTGATTGCACAACTCATTTTAAAGCCGATTTAACCATCGGGAAGAAGGTTCAAAAAATTCTCCAGGATATGACTGAATGACTAAATTGTAAGATATGTAAATTATGTGCCAATAAAACTGTTATAAAACAATTGTGAGATTGGTGCTGGACATGGTGGTGTCTCACTCCATTGTACATAGGGTCACTATGAATAGGATCCAACTTAATAGGACCTAACAACATTGAACTTAAATATTTACTGATTTTTAGCTTTAACACCAGTTTTAAATTTTCATAAATCATAAGACCCTATTTCCTTTTACTCCAGAGCCAAAACCAGTTATCTGAAAACCCAAGTCACATCTGACATAATGACCCTACATAGGTTTTCTGAAGCTGTTTCTTCTCCATGGTGGGTTTGTAGAAACCCTCAGCTTTGTATAACCCACAGTGAGGCCAGGACCCCTTAAAGTTACCAGAAGAGCTTAGAAGTCATAAGTCAGAGTTGAAAGTAGAATAATCATCTAAATATGTTTTAGTGAGTTTTGATATTTCCTCAAGGAGTTTTGTTTTGAGTTCTACTTTTGTGAACACAAGAACAAATATTTGATGTAGAATGACTGGAAAGAGAGGATAATTGAACTGAAACTATAATCTACCCAAAATAATACAAAATACAACTATTCTTATTTAAATATTTTAAATAAATTTAATATCGTGATTTTTAGCATTAAGACAACAACATTATTTGCATTAATCATCTGGAACCTAAGTTCAAACTGGACTAGATCGACTTAGTGGTCGCTCATGGTTGGGTGGCTTGGTTCCCAAGAAACACGTGAAAAAGATTTTTTTTTTTTCTGATTTGAATTATGTGTTTCTGACGCTCTCTGTAGCGGTCTCTGTAAAGGTACAGGGAGTGCAGAGGGCTGTCCTCCCGGGAGGATGGTTGGACACTGACCATTTGGCTGTGTGAACAATCAGAACACCCCCAACTCTTCAGATCTGATATTTCATTGGGAATCAATTTGTTGAGGCTCCGGTGGGCCAGCTTCTACTGTCACGTGGTGTACCCTGGGATCACGTGGTTGCAGCCCAGCAGAGGGTGCATGGGGGAGGTGGGGAGCGGGAGCCAGGGATTCTGCCCGGTGGAGTGGCCGTTCTGCTGCTGTCGCTTCTTCAGGTGCAGGACTCCTGCCCGTGGCCTCCCGCGGGCCCTGTTCTCTATGGCCTCGACCTCGGGGACATCCTCCGTCCCATCCCTCGCGCCATGCCCCCGACGGCTTCGAGGTCCGGATAAGTGCCTGGCTTGGTGTCGGGAGCCTTTGTCACCTGCCCCAATGAGAAGGCCGCCAAGGAGACGGCCAGGGCTGTGGTGGAGAAGCACAGCGTGTGTCAACCTCACCCCTCGGATCACATCCAGCGATGAGTGGAAAGACAAGATTGAGGAGGACAGCGAGGCGCTAATGAGGACGGAAACACAAACGACCTTGGTGCCAGCTTTGCCAGAATGCATTCGTTCTATGCACCCTGACGTAGGCGCCCAGGTGACTGCGGTGCCCGTCGAGCAGGGGAACGCCCCGTAGCTGCACTGGGTGCAGCAGGTGACAAAGATTTCCGACTCCGCCACGGCCCCACCGGGAGCAGCCCTCCTCTGCCCTCACTGTGATGCCCTCATGAGCACCAAGACCCCATGACTGTGTGGTGACGGCTGGCTCCCCCTTAAACCGCACGTTAAAAAACATGCATGTTGTAAGAACGCCCCCCAAGAGAAAGGTGTGAAAGAGAACAGCGAGAGGCAGGAAATGCCTGCTGCACGCGCCCTGGCGCTCGGCAGCTCGCTGACGGCCGGTCGGACAGCAGGAGGCTCCCAGCCTGATCCCACAGCGGCGCGAGCACCACACGCCGGAAGGGGGGACTCCTGGACACAAACGCGCCGGGGCTTCCGGCACTCGCGACACCGGCTCGGCCGGCCGCGGCTCGGGACTCGGGCCACAGGGACCCGTGCGCGCGCGGGGGTCGTGGCGGCCCCCCGGGCAGTGGCGGGGCGGCTAGAGTCAGGGTACTCCTCCGGGGTCCCGACCCCGCCCGACTGACCTGTGACGCTGGCCTGCGTGACGCGCTGCACCACGGCCCTCATGGCGGCGGCGGCGGCGGCGGCGGCGGCGGGGACTGGGTGCTGCTGCGTGGGCTGAGCCTCCGGGCTCCCCCTAGAGGCGATTCTCGGACGTGTGCCCGCCCGTCGGACCCGGGGCGGGGCGGAGCGGCGCGGTCCGCGGCGGGCTGTTGCCACGCCCACCCAGGGGCTCGCCCAGCTGCGCCCCGCCCACAGACCGGCTCCGCCCAGGACCCCCCTAAGTATCCTGACAAGCGGCACTGCGTGATGGCAGACATAGTCAGGTCAAAATGTATTATCTTATCACTTGATCGCCCTCTAGAGCTGTTTTCTTTTTTAAAAAAAGAGAGAAGAGAAGGGAGATCACTTTTTGGATTATCCCCTCTGACCATGGACCAGGGATGCAGTTAGGTTAAATTTAGCACCCTAACATCTGATCTCTCGTATGATGCATTTACACGTGTTCTAGTTTTTAATATTTTCCGCTTTCTTGTCAACTGGAGTTTATGTTTTACTGTTTTGTTTTTGATGTTTTCTTAAAAGTGCTTTTTCTGTATATTAAATCCAGATAAATAAATTTGTAGACAGTAACTAGATTAATGGGACTTTGGGAGTACATAGCAGGGAGGTTGGGGGGAAATGGGTGCTAATAACGATTACAAGAATAAAAAAATGTTCTAAAACTGAGTGTGGTGATGATTGTACAACATTTCTTGATGTGGCTGTACTATTGAATTGTATGTGTAAATTACATGCAAATAAAACTAGGGGCCGGAGAGTATGCTCAGGAGACAAAAGCATTTAGCAATATCTCTTCTAGCAGCCCGCTCCCCTCTGCATCCTCTCTTTTTTTGGGAGGAGGGGCGCGGGGACATCACTGCCTCTGGTGGTCGTGAGCGCTACCCAGCGCTGCTCCTGAAAGCCGCCGCTGGATTTGAACCGCAGTCCCGCACTCAACCACTTACACCACCGGGGCTCAGCCCCTACATCCTCTCCTTTGATGTGCAAATTGCCACTCTCTCTGGGATTCCCTACTCCCCAGCTCTATGCCCTCCCCTCAACTTCAGTGCTCAGCCGCAGCTCTCATTTCTCTTTAGCATGACGATCCCTTCCGACCTGTTTGAATTCCAACTTCACGCTGTTTACTTTCAAACTTCCATTTCCACTCCAGATCTGAGTGGGCATCCAAGTGCCCACTTGACATTTTCAGATCCAGGCGTTACAGACCTCAAACGTGAACAGGATTCAAATGGGATTTTTTTTTTAATAATGCACACACAGAGACCTGGGTTGTCCTCATTTAAATAAATAGCTTCACCATTTACTCAAGCCTTAAGTGATTGATAATTCCTCCCTTTCGGATTGCGTCCCCAAAATGTCAATTCAAGTGGCCATGTTTCTCCATGGTTTGGTAATCATTTACACAGCACATCCTACAAGATGTGATCGGCCATCTAATAAAAAATAATTCTAAAAATTTTAAAGATGTGGTCAGCTTTGTTAAACAGGGATGAGGGTGAGATGCAACCACCTCACTCAAGGCACAGCCCTGACCCAACGTCAGCAGAGTCTGGTGGGTGTGGCCTGCATCACCCTTTCTCTTACAAGATATAGGAGAAAGAAACAAGCCAATAGTAGAAGCTACTACCACCAAGAAAAGTGGGCATCATTTAAACTCAGGGTTCTTGTGCTGGAAACCTCCTGGAATCAGGAGGCGGAGAGAGAGAAAGCTTTCCCCAAGGGCTGGAATTCTGGATCAGATGTCTGAACACATACACTGTGAGAGTATAAACTTGTTTGTTAAAAACCATCCACTTGTGGTCAGTCTGTTAACTTAATAACCAAGATACTGAGTTCCTAGCCCATCAACAAATCCTCTCCAGAACATCACCTAAAGTTCCCTGATCTCTCCACCCCTATACTCCGTCATCTGGATTTTTATCCCAACTTTCTTGCTGGTCTCCTATAAATGTGTTGCTGATTCCGCTGATGAAGTCTGGGATGCCGTCCATTGTTCTTAGCCAAATTCTGAGACCAAGTTGATTTCAGGATTTTTAAGTTGATTTTTTTTTGGGGGGGGGGCATCACTGCTCTCCGGTGGTGGGAGTAGGACGCCCAGTCCCACTGCTGGAATTGAACCTCTGTCCCAGTGGGCCGCAGTCCCGCGCACAACCACTACGCCACCCGGGGCTCAGCCTTTTTAAGTTGATTTTTGTAAAATACTCATCCCAAAACGGTTTCAGAGTCAATGAGAAGCAAGTCATACATACATTCCTTATCTAAAAGGCCATGCTTACCCCGATGATTTTGCTCATCTAAACTTGCTGAATTAGAACATTTTTAAGTTTAAAAAAGGAATTTTACATACAGGAGGGTGGCTGTTACATTTGCGTTTTCTGCAAACCAAGTCGTAAAAAGACCCATGTCAATTTCCAGCATTTGACTAACAGCAGGCTAACTCTATTGACACCCTGTATCAATATTGTGTTAAAAAGAACAAAAGGTTGGTTCCTAAGAGGCAGAGGTTAAGCATGTCCCAGGTTTCTAACCTCTCAATTCTATCACTTCCGACATCAATCACCCTCCTGGCCCTCAGTCTTCTCTGTTGGGTTCCATTCTGCTGCAACATCTATCTGCACGAACTTTTGAACTATCCTTACAAATACGCCGTCTAACTATATATGGGAATGGACAGATATAGAGTACCCACTGAAATGCTGCAGAAAGCTGCAGAAGCACTGGAAGCACTCACTCATCTATGCCGAAAATTTAGAAGACAGCTACTTGGCTGACTGGCCCAACAGAAGGCTCAAACAATAGAACAATATCACTGATATATCAATCACCCCAATAAAATTTTGCTTAAGATCATCCAACAATTGCAGTAGCACATTGACTGAGAACTGCCAGAAGTCCAGGCTTGATTCAGAAGAGAACGTGGAACAAGGGTTATCCTTGCTGATGTCAGATGGATCGTGAATCAAAACAAAGGATACCAAAAAGATGTTTACTTGTGTGTCATTGACTATGCAAAGGTAGTTGTGTGATTCATAATAACCTGTGGATTACCTTGAGAAGAATGAGAATTTCAGGACACTTCATTGTGCTCATTCAAAACTTGTCCATGGCTCAAGAGGCAGGATTACAAACAAGGAAATACTATATGGTTTAAAATAAGGAAAGTGGGCTGAGCCCCGGTGGTGTAGTGGTTGTGCGCGGGACTGAAGCCCACTGGGATGGAGATTCAATTCCAGCTCCCAGGAGCAAAGGCTGGGCCTCCTATTCCCACCACCAGAGGGCAGTGATGCCTAAAAAAAAAAACTAAAAAAAAAAAAAAGTGTGGCATCAGGATTGGAGAGAAGCTTATTAACAACCTGTGGTATACAGATGATATAACCTTGCTTGCTGAAAGTGAGGATTTGAAGCAACTATAGAAAATGCCTCTTACAATACAAGATTAGTTTTCTTTGGGAAATATTTATTGAATATTATTAGATTGCCATTTACAGTAAAATAAAATGTATATACTTCTTATAACCATAACATTGTTTTCAGAGCATTTATCACATCTGCCAGCTGGACCACATGTCTGGTTTTCAGAATTCAGCCATCAGTCATGATTCTGCACCAGGGCCACCAGTCCATGATTTCCAATAGTTGTGGATTCTCTCGGTCAGTGGAACAAAATCCTCCTTATAAGTGACTATCGTCTCCACATAAAACCCTTTGGGGGGCTCAGGTAGTTCAATCAGCGATGCTTCCTTTTGCTCAACTTCATCTTTTAAAAAAGAACAACAGAATTATTAATCTTTAGAAAGCAGTAGTCAATATTAAGCTCTGAAAATATAACAAAATAGGACTTGTATCAAATTCCATTTCTTTCTTACAAAAGAAACAGTGAATCATGCAAAAAGACACAACTACTTAGTGCCCTGTGTGACATTAAATGTTTCAAAAATTTGTAATGCTACTGAGAGCCTTCATCACTAGATGTAATCCTCAGTACTTTTCTGAAACTTTTTATAAAAAACAGCTTTCTTGAGTAATTCAGTACTTCACTTAGAAATTCTCCCATTTAAAAGACATAATTTTTAAAAAATAAAAAAAATAAAAATTAAAAAAAGACACAATTTAATGGAGTGTTCAGTATATTCAAAGCTGTACAACCATCACAAAAAACAGTAACTAATTTCCCTCAACACTCAGCTCCTAGCTACCACGAATTTATGAAGTACAGATTTAGTAAATCTACTATAGACTTTCAGCACATTTCTAAATGGTGATAAACTTCCTTCCCCACCCAGTAAACAAACCAAATCCAAACTCACTGCCATCAAGTCAATTCCGTCTTGTAGTGTCCCCATTGGGCCGTGGTTCTCTAATGCCGTGACCCTTTAATACAGTTCCTCGTGTTGTGGTGACCCCAAACCATAAAGTTATTTTCATTGCTACTTCATAACCTTAAGTTTGCTGTTATGAACCGTCGTGTAAATATCGGACATGCAGGATGTATTTTCAATGTGACAAATTGAACATAATCAGAGCATAGTGATTAATCCCCCAAACACGTAATTATACATTGTGAAATATTTATTTCTAATTACCAATAAACGCACTTTTGCCTTGGAGCAAGGCGTAGCACGGTAGCATAGCTCTGTACCCCCCCGTGGGCGTATCTGCACGTGGGCGGCCCCGTATGTGTTTTCTGGCGGTCTTAGGTGAGCCCTGTGAAAGGGTCGTTCAACCCCCAAAGGGTTGAGACCACGAAAACCCTGTGGGTCTCCTGCAAGGAGGTTACGAACTGCAGGTATCGGTCCAACGCATGACAGCGAGCCCCACATGCCTGGTGAAAGTCCAAATGGTGTTTGTCTGCTGAGCATAATGAAAGGAAACGCTAACCAATCTTTACCTCTTTAGCGGTCTCTTAAAGTCCAAAATGAGCTTTATTATATAGCGCCTTTGAACTCAGGTGTCTGTGGGAGGCCCATTTCTAAAAATACGAACTCGGTGAGTGCGTTTGGAGGTAGCTCCCTGGAGTCTGGCTCTTCGCAGATGGCAGAGTAACAAGTGACGTGGGACAGTGAGTGCTCCGGCCGGTTGGGAAGCACACACCTGGGGCGTAAGGCACCCCCACTGCGCGCCCAGGACCGCGGCGCACTCCCGGCCGTCCCTACCTGGGAGCTTGTCCTTGTTCCGGCCAACGAGAAACAGGGACCCCAACACAGTCCAGGCGCCCATTGCATAGACCAGGGACATCCGCCGGTACCAGATCGAGGCCAGGTTGCTCTGCATCGCTGCGACCGGGAAAGGCCCGGCTCTCCAGGGGCCCCCGGCTGGAGGAGGCGGGTCTTCCGGCCGGGGCGTAACCGCCGCCAATGGGGAGCCGGCTCCGGCAGGCAGCTTCCTGCCCCGGCCCGGGGCGTCCCAGGCGAGTGGAGCGGGCGCCTTCCAGGTTCACCAGCGGGCGGTCACCGCCGCGGCTGTGAGATGTGCGATAGGTCTTTTCTCTGAACAGAAACGCCCCTTGCAATGAAGACATTTGTACCGGATGCTTGACCGAGGCACCATGCGTTACTTTTGACATTTCCTTCCATCTCCCTCGTCCACGCCAAGATTTGTGAAGCTGCCCCCTCCGTCGGCCTCGCCCGCCACCAGCCCTACCGCGCGTCTTCTCCATTTCTCTCTCCGGAACCGACTGGGCCAAAAATAAAGGCACTGCCATCGAGTCAGTATCACTCAAAACGACTCCATGGGACAGGACAGACCGCCCCTGGGGGTTTCCTCGACGAACTTAGCTGGAGTGGAAAGCTCCATCTTCCTGTGAGGTGACCAGACGTCCCGCGGCGTCTTAAAATTAAATAAATATATTACAATCCTATTTTTGCCTTCTATGAATATTTCCGTTGCTCCGTATCGACCAAATTTTTAATCAAGAAACCCCATTCCCCCCAGTCAATGGTGTCCTGCTTAAAATCTGATCACTGCCAGCCTAACTCAACCACTTTGATGCCACCAGAGCCCTTCGTAGAGGTGATCGAGGAGGTAAAAAGAGTAAGCCCGCAGTTAATCAAATACAGGGAATATGGCTTAAATTTGGAATCTAGTTTGACCCTTCAAAGGGGTCCAGACGCACAGGTTGAGAACCACTGACCTAGGGTCATCCTAGCGCTCATTGATGCTCCTTCCAGGAGCCCTTGGAGTGCAGTGGTTAAGTTTGAAGTCAACTCCTTTGCGGTCAGGCTGTTTTATTAAAAGATTACATTTAGCCATGGAAACCCCATGAAGCTGTTCCACGTTGTACTATAGGTTCACTGTGACTCT
>PVJH01024496.1:0-33009 GCA_004026705.1 Nesogale talazaci
GATGATAAAAAAACTTCCTATATTGCAACTTTATTTATTTTTGTTCTTTCAGTTGAAGATACATGAAGATACTCTTCCATGTTGGTTTTCTAACTTTAGGTCTTTGCACATTTGATTATAATATTTTACTCTATCACCCTGAGTTATTCTTTACAATTTTCTGTTTAGTTTCCTGACTTCATCATTTCTTACATTTGCTTTAGCTTCTCTCTGATTAAGAGCAAGTTTCAGAGTCTCTTTGGACATCCACTTTGCTTTTTTTGGTTTCTTTTCTGTCTTGTAAATGGGCTTTGGCTTTCTTCATGTGTGTAGTTCTTGAGGTCCTCCCAGAGCCCATCGGGTCTTTTATCATTAGTTTTCAGTGCGGCAAATCTGTTTTTGAGAAATTTAGATGGAATAGACTCATGGTCATATTTTGACTCTCATGGAATGGTTTTAATTTTTTCAGCTTTAACCTGAACTTACATATGTGCAATTGATGGCCTGTTTCACATTGGTCATTCAAAATTCTATCATGTGATCTCCAATTTCATTTCTATCACAAAGTCCATATTTTTCAACTATTATTCCTCTTTGTTTCTAAGCTTTACATTCTAATCACCAATAATTATCCATGCATCTTGATAGCACATTTGATCAATTTCTTATTGAAGTCATTGGCAGAATTCTTCAGTTTCTTCAGCAATAGCTTTTGTGGTTGGAGCATAAGTTTGAATAATAGTTGTGTAGATTGGACTTCCTTGAAGACAGGTAGATATAATCCTGCCACGATCAATATTGTACTTCAAGACAGATCTTGAAATGTCCTTTTTGACAGAAAGTGCCTGCCATTCCTTCTGATTGACTCATTCCCAAAATAGAAAATCATGTGATTTTCTAGTTCAAAATGGCCAATACTGTCCATTTAAGCTCACTAAAGATACTGATCTGTTTGAGTTTCATTTCATTTTTGAGGGCATCCCATTTTCCTAGATTCATACATTTCAAGTTTTGATCATTAGCAAAATTTTACGACTCTTTCTTTCCACCTTGAGTGGTGCCCCATCAGCAAATGAAGAACCCAAAGGCTTCACTCCCACAGACACTCTTCCATTCCCATCACTATTGTCTATTCCACTCTGAGAAATCATCTCCTCTTATGGCGTGCCCTCCAATCTGAGGGGTCCATCCACCACCAATATATCTGACAATTTTCTGTTTTCATTCATGAACCCTTCAGAATCTAACCATGTTGTGAAGCTATGTACACGGTTCTCAGCAATTACTTCCTCTCAGGTGGGCGGCTGATTCCTTCTTTGCTTTCTGACTTTAATCTGGAAGCTCTGCTGAAACCTATTGTTTTTGATGACCCTGCTGGCTTTTGAAATACCAGTGACATAGCTTCTGCCATCACAGCACCACGCAGGTTGCCATAATAGGACAAAATGACAGGCACGTGGTAGTATTTTTTTGTTAGGAAAATAAACTTAAGACATAGACAAGTAGGTTCCTTAATTTCTCTATTTGATTTAAAACATAGGTGTACTCTCTTAAAACTATACATCACAGACTCTCTAAAGTTCAAATGTGTAAACATTTTTGCTAAAGGTGACTTTCCACAGACCTGCCACTGATGTTCATAAAAGGTTATAAGCTTGCTCTTATCTATATTTTTTCAGTTGCTCACATAAAAACAATGGGACCCTAAAAAAGAACGTGGTCACCTTTTTTCAGAAGACCTTGCTAAAACTGACTGAGGAAATCCCTTATTTAGACAAGAACCCAACTGGAATGAAAACAAAACTCTTGCTGCACTCTCTGACAGGACCATATGCTGATCTGGTGGGATACCAGTAAGGACGACAGATGACCGTTTTAAGCCACAGTGCTCGGTGACCATGGCTTGCAGATGCATTGTTGCTTTTAGCTATTTCCAAAGCCTTTTGTCAAATTAATCTTTTTGCAGACATTACACACATATACAACAGATGTTCTTGCAGACAAATTATGTGACAAAGAGAGAAACATGACACATTTAGGAAATAAATATTAAACTAAGTAAAAACAAAATATGGAGCTGACAGTTGCCATAGTCATTTGCGATTATAATGGAAAGCCTTGATTATTTGGGGTTCACTTTTGTCTGACGGAATTCATAAAAATTAAGTAAATACACTGTGTATGAAGTCAATTTACAACTGCATGTTTAATTGTGACTTTACTGATTATATCCTGTGCTTTCATTAGAATATCAACTTTTTGAGAGCAATAGTGAGCCTGTCTCTATTCATTGTGGTTTACTCAGTACCTAGTATCTAGTAATTGCTTAATTGATTGAATAAAACAAAAAAAGTTTAAATTACACCATAAGGAAAAATTAGACAGATTCTTCTGTTGACTGTCTTGAGAATTATATCTCTAACAAGATACTTCTTGAATATTTTTCATCTGCCAAATATTACAAATAGCATGAATAGGTTTGATAAATTTATGCCAAGTTGTCTAGGCCAGAATTCTCTGTGTTTGACATCTGAGGCCATGATGTAACTTAACGTAATGCAGTCAACTCCATGATGGGATTTCTGTTAGAAACCAAACAGTTGTAATAAATAATATTAAGGTGGAATGTAACACCCTTATTTAGGTTACAGTCCAGAGGAAATTGAAGATTCCTCTGGGAGTGTGACTTATTTCCTATTTTCCTGGGTCTGGATCCTGCGTCTGGCTCATCAACCTCTGGTTCTTTGGACTAGAGTCAATGACCTCCCCTAATATCTGCTGATACTGGGAGGCATTGACAACTTGCCATCTGACCTGCCAATCATTTATTTATTCATTGCTATCTCCCATCACAAGCTTGGCCTGCTGACCTTGGATTCATCTACCTCTGTAGCCTCTATAGGCTGTACTGTTCCGACCAATCTTGGACTCATTAGCTTTGAATCTACTTATGGGAAGGGAAGCCTCCAGCTTACCATTTGACTCACAGAATTCAAACTGGAAGTGTCTTCTCCTATAAGAATGTGAGGTATTTTCTTGATATATATATATATATATATATATATATTTCTCTCTATAAAGAGATAGAGATAGATATACTACATTGATAGTAATAGGTAAATATATATCTATATCTATGTCTATATCTAGATGGATAGAATGAACACATGATTTTCCTTCTTTTGAGAACCCACCCTAAAATGATACATAGCCTACATTTATCACAAAAGCAGTATATACTAATCTACTTATTTTTATTACTGATAGTCTGATTCATATTTAAAACTTTAGCAAGAAAACTTTAGGATCTACTATTTTATATTCATCTCAATGCAAATATCTGATTTTCTTAAACTTTGCTTTCTATTCCAGTTAAAATCTAGTTCAATGAAAATAAACTTAAAAAATCAGTAAGTTGTAATAAGAAAAACTGCCATTTTATAGTGTTTGGTAAATTTTTTACAACATAAGTAAAAAACCATTTTATTAGAGATTTGGCTCATACATGCATGTAGTTATTAATAACATTTGTTTCTTCATGTCTCTACAGTTAGTGATTGGTTTCCTATACATCCTCTCAGTCATAATTTTTTTGTTCTCCTTTGAATGTCTTAAAAAAAAAAGGTTCAATCAAAATTGTCTTCTGAGGAGATCTACTGGGACAGTTAAATTCAAGGCAGAGAGATCAGCTAATAAGTTATAGTGTCAGTGTTTGGGAATTCCCAAGGGGTAATCTTGATAGCTACAGTTGGTAATCTGGATAGATATCATTGAAGGATACCAGATGATCAAGGGAACTTATTAAAAAGAAACTTTAAGAAAATTGAAAATGACATTGATGAGAAAAGTGCCAGGAATATTAACAAGAATGATTTTTTAAAAGTCACAGCAATGCATCTGTTTTTTCTTCAAGTGTAGTAAGGCTTGTTTTATAAGGACCCAGTGAGAAACTTTATCTCATCTACTTCTTGCCTCTGCTCTTACCCCTTAGAATCCTTTTTATTCTAAAGGAAGATAATCACTGTCCTTCAAAAATGTCAAAGCTGCTATTTTGACAAAGTATAAATAAAAAAAGGACTAATTCTCCATGCAAGCATTAAACAAATTAAAAACGCTGCCTTCAGAAGTGAATAGATCTAAATAGAGAATATGGTGAAAATAAAAGTTAATAATTTAATGTTTTTGGTTGTTAAATGTTTTTGTTACTTTATAATAATTTTTTGACCTTACCCTGGTGTTATGATAGGATTCACTTTTGTGTGATTATGAACATTTGAGATCCCTAGATTCTTCTTTCCAAACTAATAGATTTACAGAGAAGTTTGGGAATCTGCATTTTTACCTACTAACATTCATGTATCCATAGGTATACAGATAATACTGTGAGAGATACTATCCTAGTTACTGAAAAAAATTGATGTCTTTGAATTGTGGGACTAATGTCGAATTTTGAATATACCATGCACTGCCAGAAAAATAAACATTCTGTCTTAGAAGAAGTATGTAGTCAAAATGCTTCTTAGCAGTAAAAAGACTTTGTGTCATGTACTTTGGACATGTTATCAAGAGAGCCACTTCCTGGAGCAGGACGTTATGCTTGGCAAGATAGAGAGTCCTCTGAAAAGAGCAAGCACTCAATGATGTGGACTGGAACATTGGCTACAACAAGAGGCTAACGCACAGGAAGAATTGTGAGTATCTCTTCAGCAGCATCACTGAGTTGGAACCAACTTGAGGTACCTAACAATGAAGTGATTTAGGCTTCAAGCCATCTTTTACTTTCTCCAGTCTTAAAAGGTGGTCATGCAAGTGCTTTCATGGTACTTTTGAGGATGCAACTGTTACCTATCCTGCTATAAAAACCATCTCTTCTGTGAGTTGTTGATTTTCTCTGAATAAAATTGGTCTGCCCTATGAGTAGGGCATCCACAGATTGTTTTCCCCCATAAAGAGTTATAATTTTGGAAACGCATAGGGGCATTTCTTCCTTGTTCAATAGGGTCACTGTGCGTCAGTATTTACGTGATAACATTGACTGAGTTTCATTGGTCTGGAAAAAGTTAAGGTTTGGGTGGTGGACGAGATAACCTTGCTGAAATACAAGGCTATTGCAGATAGGTTTACTTCTGATAACATCAAAATAGGACTGAAGAGTGAGATATTGGAAGAGTCCTTCCTCAAAGACTCTTAAAGAAATTTGTTTTCTTCTGCTGCTTTGTAAAATTCTTCTGTTGCAACCCTACATGGGTTGAATCCACTCCTCCAAGCAATTTATCAACTACCCAATTTTATTTTCTTCAGAGTGCTAATTAGCTTTTTAAGTCCTCATATTTACATGTTCTTTCCTTTGACTGTTGCTTGTTTCACCTTACAAAATATAAATACCATGATGCAGAAAAGTGCCAATCTTGTTCTCTTCTTCAGGAACATGGAACTCAAGAACAGATTGGCTGTGTTAGGCGAGGTTCTGCAGAGAAACAAAACTAGGACACTTATAATCATATGTACAATAAAACTTTAAACACTTACATATTCATAAAAGGATAGGTTTATATAACGAGAAGGAACATAACAGCTAATTAGTCTACACTGCAGTACAGAAGACTCAGTTGCTCACACTTCCATGGAATAGTTAATACATGAAAGGCCTTTCAACTCACTAGGCTGCTGGTTCAAGGGCAAGTGGAGACAATGGAGTCTGACCTCAGGCAAGTCAGGCAGAATCAGCCTGCAGGCAGCAGACTGGGGCAGCAATAGTCATAGCACAGAGGTATGGTGAAGCAGGCCCTGACAGGGTCTCAGGTTCTATGGATGGACACACACAGTGGCACATTCACCACCAACACACAAGGCAACATGATCCATAGGTTGGCTTGGCCCACAGGTAGTGCAATGCACAGTTAAGCCAAGGGCTAGCTCAAGCAGCAGCAAGCTTGTCTGGTCACCTTGGAGAAAGACAGATGTGAGGCCAGCCTCTGAAAACATGTATCTCGCCCGCTCTCTAATCAAGCTGTGACGTGATTAACTCTGCCATTTGTTCCTGTGGAGGCCTAGTTGGCACAATAAACTTATCATATGGACCTAAAACAGAAGCAACAATTGCACTCATATCCTTGAAATAAAACTACAACCACTGAAATAATAATGAAATAATAATAATAATTCTTTTTAAATCCTTTAATGGTCAGGATTAACTTTAGACTTGATCTTGTTAAGAAAATAATCATTAATTAAAATGTAGTGCTGGGGAACCCACTGACAAAACAGCATCAAGAAATTGATGGAACCTATTAAAGAGAAGAGTTGTGCAGATTAAAGAAGCAACAACTCCAACACAGGTCAGAAATGAGTTTCAGACAGGGGAATTAGAAAGAATGGCAATGTTTGAAGGGAAAATGTCTGTGAGTTTTTAGAATTATAGAAAGAGGTGAGCTTTCAAATTAAGAAACACAATGAATCATAACAAAAGGAGGAGAAGAATTAATTCACATGGAATATGAAGTAGTGAACCCACGGAACATGGAAGATAATGAGAAGATTTTATTAGCTATTTCAAAGAAGAGGTAGATAATCTTTGTGGGCATTACTAAGAGTATTAGACAGACCAGAGAGTTTTCACTAATGACCAGAGAGGTCAGAAAGCAGTGGGGTTTGTGCATAAGCTGCGTGGTGAAGGCAAGGTTTACATTTAGGTACCAATATTGAGGCTTTGTACTCCGATGAAGACTTAGTCTAAGAAACCCACAGGGGCAGATCTATCCAGTCTTAATAGGGTTAATGTGGGTTGGAATCAACTCAGTGACAGTCAGTTTGATCATCTGATTTAAATAGCACTGTAAAACTGGCTCACCAATATCCTATTCACCAGCTACTGAAACACACAATAGTTCATTCTTTTAAAATAATCATTGCCCATGACAGACTTAAGGTTTTAGATGCTGATAGTAGAAAAGCAGACTGGAATAAGTTATATATATTTTGTGGTTTCTACTTAATGGTTTCCACCTTACTGTTGACCTGCTTTTAACAAACCTTCTATTCCTACCTTCTCATTCATTAATTCACTTTTAGTAGGTTCAAGATTAATGTTTATCCTGACTATTAAGGAATTTAAATAGTATCATTTCAATCATTTTCACTTTCAAGGTATGTAATTGAAGTTGTTATTTAACTGTCTGGCTAGATTTATATGTGCTTGAAGATGGAGGCACCTTTCCCACCTCCCAGGTATTTACATTTGATTTGGGGAGGGACACAAAGCTCAAGTAAATAAACATACAAACCTGAAGATTCAAAATGTTGATTATTGCTCCAATGAATATTGAATGGCTTAGTCAGATAATGAGCCTATAGGAGAAGATGCACTTTCTGTAGGGTAGCAATGGAAGACTTTTATATAACAGCAGAAGAAAACAACTCCTGTGGCCAGTTTTCTCCCCAGAGCTGCACTTGATTACCTCCCCCTTGTCCACTACCTCTAATCTAGGAATCCTAGGGCTAGTACTTTTACTGTATACTTTTACCTAGATTAATTAATATACATGACTTTTTCTTAATCATTCAATATCCCAAGCATAAGAAATGGATCTTAAAATGCATGGTGATAGTTTGGTCTAATAGAAGTAATATGTCTGCTTTCTGTGATAACAAAGTTATTATGACTAGTATTCTGGCCTAAATTTTTATTCTGTCTCCAGATTAGACAGATTATTCATGCATGGTTCCCACTCACACCCAGTACACACTCTGTTAGAGTGCATGATGAAGGTGTGTATGGTGAATGTGCTCGACTATTGACCAGGGCTGGAGGTGTGAGTTCAACCAGAGGTGCCTCAAAGGAAAGACCTGGTGGTCTACTTCCAAAAATTGGTCATTGGAAAACCTGGAGTCCAGCTCTACTCAGACACACGTGAGGCCATCATGAGATGTTTAAAGCTTTGTTAAGAGATAAATCTTGGGGAGCCAGTGGAGGGGTTTGAAGGCCCAATCCCAATCCCAACTATGTGAACAGGTGCCTCTCCTCCCAGGGGAGTTTGCTTTGGAGCACAGCACAGAAGGTGCAGCTTAGAATGTGGGGCATATCTGATCAGAGCACATGAGAATAAATGAAAGGAGAGACAGAAAGGGTTTATCCTGTCCCACTAAGTCTTGAAGATGATATCCCCACTCAGATCAGTCAATGCACAGAGAGAACCAGGTGGCTGGCCTCACTATGAAACATGGCATCCCTCACTGACACAAGGCCCTACGGAGACAACAATGGAGAAGCAGAATTGGGATTGTACCCTCTCTAACCCCACCACACCATGGCAAAATACTCAGGGTGTGCAACAGGGCATGGAGTTCCCAAGGGAGTGCCAAGGATATACTTTGGGGCTAGAGTGTGGCACCCCATTGGACTCAACTGGGGGAAACTTCTGGAGGTCAACAAACAGACTTTGAACTATTTACAGGTTTTTATTTTGTTATTATAATTTTTATTTTATTTGTTTATTTATATATATTTTCTGGACATTAAGGTTTTTTTGTTATTTTATTTCCTTTGGTCGCTTCACCTTAGAATGCCTTGGGTTTTTGTACATATTGTTCTCTCTGCAGGTCTGTATAGCTAAGATGGACTGGATGAACAATCTGGAGGAGAAAATAATGAGATTGATCATCTCATGGGAGCATGGGAGATGGGGAGGAGGGAGAAAGGAGGTGGTGTTGACCAACCCAGGGGTAAGGGAACAACAAGTGATTCGAAATCAGTGACACGGTGGGTGTGAGAGGCCTGATAGGGATTGATCTAAGTAATGTAACAGAGAGAAATTACTGAAACCCAAATGAAAGATGAGCATGAAAGTGGGACAAGAGGAAAGTAAAAGGAAATAGAGGAAAGGACTTGGAGGGGTCAAGCGCAATTATAGTGGTCTAAATGTAGGCATGTCCATAATTGAATATATCTGTATATGATGAAGGGAAAATAGACATATGTGCATATACTTATAGGGTTAGTATTAAGACAGTAGATGGGCATTGGACCTCCACTCAAGTACTTCCTCGATGCAAGAACACTGGTCTATTAAATTGGCATTCCATGATGCTCACCTTCCCAACCTGATCACTGAAGACAAATGTGTGCATAAGCAAAAGTGGTGAAAAAAGCTGATGGTACCTGACTATCAAAAGATGTAGCATCTGGGTACTTAAAGGCTTGAAAGTAAAAAAAGGAGCCATCTAGCTCAGAAGCACAAGCCCATATGGAAGAAGCACACTTGCCTGTATAACCACAAGGTGCCAAAGGGATCAATTATCAGGCTTCAAAGAACTAAAAATTGCAAAAGTGCATGACCACCTTTCTGATAGGATCACTGATGACAAATATGTGCAGAAGAAAATGTGATGGAGACAGCTGATGGTGCCCGGCTATCAAAAGATATAGCGTCTGGGGTCTTAAAGGCTTGAAAGTAAACAAACGGCCATCTAGCTCACAAACAACAAAGCCCACATGGAAGAAGCACACCAGCATGGGTGACCATGAGGTATTGAAGGGACCAGGTATCAGGCATCAAAGAACTAAAAATTATATCATTATAAATGAGAGGAATTACAGATTGGGGCCCCCAAACCCATTGATAGATGAAACAACATCCCCTTACAGAGAGGTTACAGGGAGGAGATAAGCCATTCAAGGTACAGTGTAGCAATAATGAAATATGCAACTTTCCTCTAGTTCTTAAATGCTTCTTCCTACCCACTATCATGTTTCCAATTCTACCTTACAAATCTGGCTAGACCAGGAGAAGTATGCTGGAGCTGGAAACCTGGAGAATTCAGGACAGATGATCCCTTTAGAACCTGTAGTGAGAGTGGTGATACCACGAGGGCAGATGGAAGTTGGAGTAGAAAAGCGCAACCAATTATAAGGATCTGCATATAACTTGCTCCCTGGGGTAAGGACAACATGGAAGTCAGTGAAGGGACACAGTAGACAGTGTACAATAAGGCAAAATAATGTGAATTTGTAAATTATTAAGGGTTCACGAGGGAAGGGGAGTAGGAAGGGAGGAGAGGTATGGGGAGCTGATATCAAGGGCCTAAGTAGGAGGAGAATGTTTTGAGAATGATGATGGCAACAAATGTACAAATGTGGTCTGCCTACAAGTGATGTATGCATTGATCGTGATAAGAGTTGTGTGAGCCCCTAATAAAATGATTATAAATAAGCAATTGCTTTACTTGCACGTGAGAGAGCACACATACACGTGCACATGCATGTGCATACACACACACACACACACACACACTAGACATACGAGGAGTGTAAGGAGAAGGTGGTGGTAGAAAGAGGGAACCAATCACAGTGACCTACCTATAACTCCTTCCCAGGGTGATTGACAACAGACAAGAGATTAAAGGGAGACACTGGATAGTGCAAGGCATGAAGAAAAAATAATTTATAAATTATCAAGTTTTCATGGGGGCGTAAGAGGGTAAGAAGAGAAAAATGAGGAACTGATGCCAAGGGCTCAGTACAAAGGAAATGCTTTGAAAATGATGATGGCAACAAAAGTACAAATGTGCTTGATACAATGTATGTATATATATATGTATGTATGTATGCATTGTGATAAGAGCTGTATGAGCCCCCAATAAAATGATTTTAGTAAAAAGAAAATAAGGGGCAAAAAGATAAATCGTGGTTGTTCACTAGCACTACATGGAGAGGTGCTCTGGGGGGTAAGGAATCATTTGGAACAAAAGTTGTAGTTCTTTTGCAAGCCTAAGCTTTCATTTATTAGATTTTAAATTTTTTTGTATTTTTTTGGGGGGGCATCCCTGCCCTCTGGTGGTCATGGGAGCTACCCAGCCTTGCTCCTGAAGAGCTGCTGCTGGATTTGAACCACCACACCTGTGGACCGCAGTCCCACATTCAACCACTACACCACCAGGGCTCAGCGCTTTTTAATTTTTTTACAAAGAGGAATGCCTTCACTTAGTTTTGCATATATAACAAATACTTAATTTTCTGTAAAAGTTGTCATGAAAAATCAGGATAATTTACTAGTATGAAAATGCTAATTAGTCAAAAGTAATAAAGTAGTCTTGTTTACAAAATAAAAAAGCATGATCATTTATTTATTTAACCAAAGTTAAATCCTAATTGGCACACATCACTTTTTATCTGCTTTATTAAGTAGACACGCAGATCCAAGCTGTTGTTGTAGACAAGATGAACTAGGAAATTCCTACAGAAAATTAGCCTGTCCAATATGCTTTTCCATGATATAAACAAATTGAAAAAAAAAAAACTTCACTAAGAAAGCACTTTTTAAAATATGTATTACCAGTAGTCTCAAAATCTGCTGCAAGTCATTTCAGGAGCATTTCCTTTGAGTTCCTGTGCGTAAATCACTTTTCATGGTCTCCAAGTATCAGAGGAAGAGATGTCAGCAAATAGCTTCCCAAATACAAGATATTTTTGTAGTTAAATATTTCATTTCTGCATGAGTGGCCAGGCACATCTATGCATTTTCCAGACATTTGCAGTCTATGCTGCACAATAATAGGTATGTAAAATTGAATATTATCTCATTCAGATAAAAGAGATGAGAGCAACATGAGAATTATCAACAAGTTTAAAACATTTTATGTTCATTTTTATTGTATTCAGAAGAACTATAGAGTAAATGTCTCCACTATAAATTTCCTCCTTTTTTTGTGTATAATGTGCAATTTGAGAACTGAAAGAAGGCAGACCTAGGTTTCATTATACGCATCGATAAATGTTGATGCGGTGATGCATAATTCCTTGGGGACATGATTCATAGTCAAAATTCTCTCTAGCTGCCTTGGTTAACTGTCAATTTAAAAAATTATTGCTATGGAACCAACACTTGTGTTGTATTTACAGTTTACAAAGTAATTCACATTGGCAAACTCATTTTCTTCCATGCCATGGCAATTCGGTGACGCAGGAGCTGTCATCCTGATCCATTTAGAGAGGGTGAAACTCAGGTACAGCCTTGTCTACGCACCGGATGGGGATCCGGTGATCTGGGAAGTAAAGCCCCGCCATGAGGTTACACCTATCCAGTGCAGCCCTCAATGATGGATCCACTTCCCCTCAATTAAGTTCCTTGCCTTAGAATTCATCATTTCATTTCATATATGTGGTCGGCCTTTGCCAATCATGGCACCACCACAGCCACTCCACCCCTGAGACACAGGAAGGACGGACGTTCTGTGAGGATATCAAAAGCCGAACATGTAGTTCCGAGAGCCGTTGTTCTGACTGCTGGGCAGCCAGGGAGCCTGCCTGGCAAGAAGACAGCTTCCTGTAGAGAAATGAGAAAGTCCCAAGCCTCCCTAGTGCACAGGCCTCAGAAGCTATTGCAGCCGACTCAAAGCAAAGCTCTACCCCCCTCGATCCCCCCTCTTTCACACAAGGAATGCTACCTTCCCCCTAGAAGGAGGTCACAGCTGAAAATGCAGACGTTACTCCTTCCCCAAGCTCTCGTGATGATGATGATTATAAATCAGAGCTGAGAGTAGCCCCATTTTCATTCTGTAAAAGCAAAGAAAAGCTTGGGACAAGGTGAGACCTTATTATGGAAAGGTTCTTCAGTAAATGGATAGGGGAGTCTTTCTGTGACCCATAAAGCATGCAGAATTAAAAAGTCAGTTGACCTTGACCCCTGTTGGATCCTGAAAGCATGTACAGTCAGACTCTTATGTATCTTTGTGAATATTTGTAGCTATGTAGCAAGGGTCCTTTGGGTCCCACCAGGACTGTGTTTAAGGGTTAGAAAGTGGAGGCGAAGAAGAAAAGAACAGAAAAAACAAGAAGCCAAACTCATTGGCACCCAGTAGATTCAGAATCCTGGCAAATCTGCAGGACACAGTAAAACTGACCCCTAGAGGTTTCCAGGTTGTCACTGAATTGTAGTCAATTAGGATGACCCTTCTAGACACAATTTCTTCTGTGACGTGGTATAATTCTAGACTCTATGCCTACAGCTGTAATGTCACTTTGGAGGGTTTTCGCTGCTATACTAATGAACAGAGTCAGGGTGGGCTTAAAACCTGACTTTAGTAGAGGGTTTGAACCAAGTCACACCCTTTGTTTCCTTGAAGGTATCTTTGAACTCCACTACAGGGTACAAGTTAAAAGTCCAGCCAAGTACAGACTTCCAGCTAGATGTTTCTCAAAGAGATTGAACAAACCACATTGAGCATGGATAGTATACATGAAACAGAAAGTAGGCCCCACAGTGTTCCCCTTTCTAAAATATACAATAGTCCTCACAGTCGGCCTGAATCCCTGTGAAGACTTAGCTACTGGGTGATAGTCCAGATGTGGGATTCCCTAGCCCATTGTGATATATGTGGTCTACACCCAATAGAAGGAGTGGTAGGTGTAGGGTATATTCTGAAATAGTTGAATATTGCCATTGGGCTGATTTTGATTCATACCTATAGAACAGAATATAACTGCCCCAGAGGGTTGCCAATGTGGAAATATATATTTTAATACTTATTATTGAGAACTGAGTGAAGGTTTGCAAAGTAAATAGTTTCACATTTGACAATTCCTACTCACTTTGTTTCAACTCATCCAGTACAATCCCTCCAGTATACGCTCACTTGTCCTTCTTCTTTCTTATGTTTCTGTGGTCATTCCTCCTCCTCTTCTAATCTGTACTATGTCCTTGGAGGGAAGCTGCCAATTTGATCAAATGGATGGTTATTCTCACCTGTGTGTGTGTGGGGGGGGGGGGGGGGGGGGCAGTGAATTCAGTCCCAGGCCAGAAGGCGAATCAGAGGCCTGGAGCTTCTACTAGTTTCTAACTGACCAGTAGTCTTGGTCTCTCTTGTGACTTTGAGTTTTGTTTCTCTCTCACTTTATCCAGAACCTCCTAGTGTGGTCCTTTTCCAAGCAGCTGGAAGTGGTAGCTGGGTACTAGCTAGTTCTGGTCTCAGAGACAGGGAGACTGATGTGTGGTCCTTTAGCCCACTGGACTAAAGCAAGTCGAAACCAGCAGCCACTCAGAAGGGAAAAGACAGGGCCCTCTACTCCCATCAAGAGTTACAATTTCAAAAAAACAAAGAGTTGCAATTTGGGAAACTCACAGGGGCGGTTCTACCCTAGCCTCAAGTGTTGCTGTGAGTTGACATAAACCCTGTGGCAGTGAGTTTTTTTGTATTTTAAATTACCATTCTTACATCCTTTGGTTATACCTGAGATGACTGCTGCTCTATGAGCTTTTCTCTTTTAATGATGTTATTGGGGGCTCTTACAGCTCTTATAACATTCAATACATCATTTGTATCTAGCACATTCTTACACATGTTGCCATTTGCATTTCCAAATATTTTCTACTTGAGCCCCTGGTATGAGCTCCTCTTTCCCCCTCCTTTTTCAAATTAATCATTTTTATTGGGGGGCTCTTACAACTCTCATCATGATTCATACATCCATCCATTATATGCAGACAACATTTGCACACTTGTTGCCATCATCTCCCTCAAAACATCCTCCCTCCATAGAGCCCTGAGACCAGAGTCACCAGAGTCTAAGGCACTGAGAACATGGAACCAAACCAAAAGCCATGCCAAGACCTGGACCTCAGGCAAGGAGCCATGAGACAGGGCAGACGAGCAGTGCTGAGACTAAGGCCTCTGAGGCAGAACCACAGACAGGCTCCCTGGACTACAGAGGCAGAATCTGAGAGACCAAGTGGGCGAGAGATAAAAGAGAAAGACTTGGCTGTTAGCTGAGGAGGCCTTGCTGTCGACCAATAACTGTATCCTTACGCTTTACTTGTCCTGTCTTATGGCAACCAGTTCATTTCCCTAATAAATCCCTGTCATTGTGAGTTTTTGTTTATGAATTCTATGTGTCTATTACACTCTATAGACACTGGGTTTGATAACCCAGCGTAGATGTAGAGAGTCACAGGAGGGGTCATTGGTGTGAGAATAGGACAGAGGCATATCTGACCTCTGCCTGGTGACAACTGGTCTTGGGCAGATGTGAAAATGTCTTCTCCTCTCTTGTGTAGCCAAGGAACATAAGCGAGGCTCTCCATGCCATTTGCCCATGTATGTAACCAGATACACCTCAATTGCCTTTAACACTCAAAAGCCTCCCAATGTCTTGCCTTGCTTCCATTCTTTTGGGCTTCCATTCTTTCCCCCCCCTTCCAGATTCCCACAATGGAAGAAGAGAGGTGCACATTGTTCCTACAGAGCAGCTAGTGGGTTCAAAATGATCACCATTTGGTTCAAATCCAAGCACCACCAGGGAGGAGGGTTTTCCTGATGTTTCTCAGACCTGGAAATGCTGACAGTCCAGGAACATCTAGCAAATAGAAGCACCTTAGGCTACCATGTAGTAGCCCTGATTGAGAGTATAAGATTCATTTTTCAACAAGGACATTTAAAAGTAGACCCTTTGAACAGTTATTACTCCCAGCAATCACAGTCGCCAGAGTATCAGCAGTTAGGTCAGTCTCCTATACATCCCCCCCCCCCTCCGACTTCAAAGAGCAATTAAAGGAGGGCCAAGTGATAACAAGACATGCATATGCGAAGTGTTAACCTGTAAGAGATGTACCTCTATCTAGGGAAGCCCAAATCTTTTAGGGTTCACAGTAAGTCTGCCTGCTTTTTTACCCTGGAGGAAGACACTTTCATCATTTCAAAAAAGGTTCTTGAAAAGAAGAGTTGGATAAAGACATGCCCCCACATCTCCCACAGTCTTTGTGCTTATCAGACTTACAGAAACACAAGAGGTCCAAGTCTTTTCTATTTATATTTTTCAATATTCCCTTACAATCAACACTAATTCATATATATAAGACAGCAGATGAGAAAGATCTCTCTGCAATGTGTTACAAACACTAAAACCACAGATGGACTAGGTATTGGGGTTTTATCCCCCATAATCCAGTTTGTTACATCACTATGGAGTAAGATATTTTCTGGGTACATGTGACTCCACCTCCAGATCGTGAGGAGCTCTAGGAGAGGGATAAAAGAATTAAAATAGTCCAATTCCTTTGCTGTTAATAATCTGAATAACACGTAAGTCAATCAGTGAATTCTCCAAGAAATGGGGATGTATTTGGGGAAAGGAGAACCAACATGACCTAATCATCTCCTTCAGGGTCTATGCTAATTTAAGATGCAGCTGGAAGCATTCTAATTATCCAGCAAATGCCAAGAATCTAAAAATTGTAAAAAAAAAATAATAAGGAGGAGGAATCAATGGCAGGGATCTACATATGACCTCCTTTTTGGCATATGGACAAGGGACATGGATGAAGGGACACTTTGGACAGTGTACAATATGACAAAATAATAACAATTTGTAAACTATTAGGGGTTCATAGGGGAGGGGGAGTTGGGAAGGAGGGAAAATATGGGTAAGTGATACCAGGGGCCTAAGTAGAAGGAGGATGTTTTGAGAATGATGATGGCAACAAATGTACAAATGTGGTCTGCATGCAATTCATGTAGGACTCTATCATGATATGAGTTGCATGAACCTCCAATAAAATTAAAAATGATAATAATACATTTTCTATACCCTGTTTACTTTTTAAAAACTTTCCTTTAAAATTTTCTGAAAGGATTAAGGTAATTGACAGTATAAATAAACGTTTAAAATGAAAGGCTGTGGAATCTGATGAGTTATCTCTTGTTAGAAAAATAGGCTCACACATCAAAGTATTTAGTAAATTAATAAAATTGTTTCTCAAAGACACTTTGGGAGATTATGCAGTGTTGGAAAGTAATTATTCATTCCTCTAGATTTCCTTTCAAACTCATAGTCCCTCAGCTGTACACTACATCACTTCTTTCATTTTTGTGTATTTTGATGCATAAAGGATTTGGCAAAAAGGACACATGCGTTCTGGTCAATTCATTTGTAGTATTGCTGTGATTATGAGCCCTTGGTTCTGTGGCCAGGTGCTCATCTACTCACCAGTACCCATCAGTTGCTTTGTAGGAGCAAAGACCTGAAGAGAGGCTTCTGTAAAGATCTCCACCCGCCAGGTCACTCTCAAAGGAATGAAGACTCCTAGCGATCCTCTGAGACAGAGGAGCACTGCCCCAGACCCTTTCCAAGGCTGTTAATCTTTATGGAAACAATGCCATATCTTTCCCTCACTCAGAATGGCTTGTGGGTTCAAAAAGCCAGTTAGCATTCCTGATTTGCACTAAGGATCATTTATTTTATTTGTCATTTCAAATTGTGTATATAAAGTATATAAAAAACACACCCTGAAACACAGCAACTGGTCATCAATAATAGCAATTATTGATATTACTGTGAGCACAGTAGTTTTAAAAGAGACATAAGTTATTTGAATTAAATGTTTTTTAAAGGCTAAAATGTAACACAAATAACTATTCTAGTTCCTCATCTTGAATTTTTATTAATGTATGTATTATTTGTTGTTTCTTTTCTTAAATGTGCATTAGCACTTTATATTTTAAAATAGCAGTTTACAACTATGATGCTAAATACATAGTTAAAACGATACTGTCTATATAGGTTATGAACCAGGTAAGATGTCTTTCTTCTCCTCGACTTTCCTCACTTTGAAAAAAATCACTAAATAGAGAGTCACGTGGGCTCACCCAGAGGTAATACTCAAAGATGAACACTATGAGAGCTTCATCAAGGTTTTGGAAAAATAGAATATAAAAATAATGGAACTTTCCCACAAGCTTTTTGAAGCACCACTTGCATTAGAAAGAAAACTTGCTCATTGTTATAGTTTTTTCTTTTCTTTCTTTTTTTTTTTTTTTGTGGGCATCACTGCCTCTGGTGGTTATGGGCGCTACCCATTGCCGTTCCTGAGAGCCACAGCTAGATTGAACCGCCAAGCTCGCGGGCTGCAGTTCCTCACTCAACCACTTACGCCACCAGGGCTCAGCCCATAGTTTTTTCTTTTTAAGAACAGGAAAGGCTTGAACTTTTTTCCTGGAATGCGTAGGTAGACCATTGCAATATTTCTGATATGGAGTTATAATTACTGTTTAAGATTCGGCTATATAACAGTCCCTGGTGCATGCTGGAGGGTCACGAGTCAGCAAAGACAAAATGCAATGCAGGGAAAAGCAGAGTTGGTAGACCAGAAAGAGAACAAACTTCAAGATGCTTAACCAAGGTTCATACTAGAGACAGCCCCCAATAACCTGAGAGATAATGGAATGTTTTGTAAAACTCACCAGAAAGTGCATTCATGTGCAAGGCTATTTCCTTTTCATGGAGCCATTCCTGAATATACTCCTCAATATCTTGCTTTGAACCTATAATTAAAAATCATAAAAAGTCATTGTTTCGGGTGCTGAAATGAACTTTTATCAGTAATTACTATGATCGTAGAAATGAGAAAGGGATCTAATCTTCACTGGAAGAGTACTGTGAGTTTCCAAAAAAACGAGACTACATTCACAAGTGATGCCTGGCAAGTATAATTTACTAAACACATCCAATTACTTGCAAAATTGCAATACATGTCTCTTCTTGCAAATTGCAATACTTGTCTCTTCTTTTCACTTCTCATTGAGTAAAGCAACTTGGTAAAGCTATTCCATGTACTTTATCTCATCTACAAAAGCAAGTTTGTGAGGGAAAGAATTAACCAGAATCACACTCTTCTCTCTTCATCTTAACTTTCTTAGTTGTTTGTAGCATTCACAATATTGTGGTTTTATTGTAAACAGTCCACCAGATTACCATTCATTTCCTGTTCCCAACAAAGGTCAAAAGGAAAAGGAAGGGAGGGAAGGAGAGAAGAAAAAGCCCAACGATATGTTAAGAGGCAAAAAAGTTCTCAAG
Organism: Nesogale talazaci; assembly: GCA_004026705.1. Lineage (NCBI taxonomy): Eukaryota > Metazoa > Chordata > Mammalia > Afrosoricida > Tenrecidae > Nesogale > Nesogale talazaci. The sequence continues at coordinate 18,821 of PVJH01024496.1, forward strand.
AGAATAATTAAATTGCATATGAGACAAAACAAGAAAAGTCAAAGACTGGAAATCACAGTTATCTAGTTGCAGATGAAGAAGTTTCTTTATGAGATCTTTAAGGAGTTGGTTCTGGCTATCAGATACACCATGCCTACGCTTCCTTACTTTGCAATGTTGTTCTTGGATTCAAAGAGGTAGGTGTTTGCTTATGTTGTAAAAAGGTACCCTGAAGGTACTGTCATGTGAGCACTGAACTCCCAACCTTACTAAGTGGGCAGTTCAAACCCATCTGCTGGTTCAAAGAGGAAAAGATATTGTGATCTCCTGCAGAGGGATTTACAAAACCTCAGAAACCCTTTACAGGGGAGTGGTGGGTCAGAGGCGACTCAATGGCAGTGGGTTCTCTGCCGTTTGCCTGCTTGTTTGTTATATTTTGTTTTATCTTATAAAACAGGTCCCTGGGTAGACCAAGTTTTTTCACCAGTGTTTTTCTTTCTTTTAACATAACACCACAAAAAGGATTTTTCCACAAATAAAAGCTAACAATTAATAGATACCACCCCCCCCCGTGTGTGTGTGTGTGTGTGTGTGTGTGTGTGTGTGTGTTACACTGGCTTTTAGGCTCACTTTCTTGGGTTTTTCATGAACTTATTGATGAATGCTGAAGTGAGGCATAATTGAAATTTGTCTGGTCTGGAAAAGAGGTACCTAGCTAATTCAGATATTGGAAGTCTACTCATAATCTATAATCTGCATGCTCTACCATTTCCTTTGATCTTATTCCTAAAATTTGCTAAAAAAGTAATATAGCCAGTTTCATCTTCTCATTGTTTTAAATCTGCCTGCTTTGAAGTAAAGGCGCTAACACACAGTAAAATGATCCATAATGCAAACAGCAGAAGTGAAGAAGAAAACTTGTAAGTGTCTAGAAAAAAAAATGACCCTTTAAAGAAATAAAAAGTTTTCTCTAAAGTTTCATCTCCTAGGAACTCATTGTGCGTGTGTGTGTGTGTGTGTGTGGACTTTCTTTATAAAGTTCACCAATATCTCCAAGTATGACGTTACCATCCAATTCCATCCACCATAAACAACTTGGCATTTAAACTTTGTCCTTCAGCTCATGTGTTAAGCACTGTGATCTTTAACACTTTTTCTTACTGATTATATATATATATACCAGTATCAAAAGCAAAGTCCTTGATGAAATTTTTCATCGAATGCTGCCCTCCAGCCCCCACCTTTGACATATATTATTAGATCAATTAGTAATCTCAAAGTGACACAATGCCAATTGTGAGGAAACAAAAACATTTTCAAATACTTTCAACTCCAATAAAGGAATAAGAACATTACAGTTTTAGAAGTTTCGTAATTCTCATTGCTCTACTGGTTTTCCAAATATTTTCATTATATGATAGAAAATGGCTTTCTGCTCACTACACCAGATAAATCTGACCATGAAGTTACTTACAGGGTAACTGAAAAGTTTTGGTCTGTGCTTTTATTGCTCTCTTTGTAGAAAGATGGCTAAACCTCACATTATCTTATAACCTCATGAATGAATTATAAAAATCAGTCATATGCATACACACATATGTAAATTCTTGACCATGAGGAAAATGAAATCAAGTTACAGTTTAGCACTTTGGCTTTACAATGATTCTCTTTTGAAAAAAGAGAATGCTTTAGAATAGTGATGCCCTTGGCCCAACCTCAACTCTAGGCAATCATCTTTCCCCTATAAACCTTTTAATTTAGAAAGGTCTGGGGGGAGACTCCTAGGTAAATAGTCTTTCAAAATTAAGGAGAAACTTTCCCCACCCTTATTCTGACGTAACTCAGAGGTTGATCTGTGGATGGAAGTAAATAATGCACACAAAATACTTTCTATGCAAAGAATTCATTCCCTCATAATCCACTAATTATAAGTATGGTTACATTGAGCTCCTTACTGTCCTATGAGGTAAAAAAAGGAATAATAGTTTTGTAAAATATTTGGAAATGGGAGAAGTTCAGAAAAATTATTATGATGCAAATTAAATGACACTGCTTTTGTCACTAACAAACCAAAAAAAGTTCTAGAAAGAAAGAGAAAAGAACAATGATAAGGGATAGAGGTGTACAAAAATAAACTATATTTTCTGTGATCCACACAAGTCATTCTTTCTCAGTATACAGAGCTGTCCTAAGATGTGCAAAGTATGTAACACAAAGGTTAGATACCCAAACCATATCAATTGTTTTTGAATCTGTTCACACTCAATCATGATCCTGTAGGATAAAATAGACCTGCGCCATGGGGCTTCCAAAGTTGTGGATCTTTAAGCAGATTACCACATCTTTCTCCCACAGAGTAGCTGGTAATTTTGAACCAATGATATTTTGATTCGCAGCTTGAGCACTTAACCACTGTTCCAGCAGGACTCCTGGTCATACACTAAGACAGCAGTTCTCAACCTCTGGGTCGCGACCCCTTTGAGGGTTGACTGACCCTTTCACAGGTGCCTCCTGAGACCATTGGAAAACACATATTACCAATGGCTTTAGGAACCAAGATACCACTCTGTATCCATCTCCAGTTATGCAGATACGCCCACCTAACTGGCTGAAGACGGTTGCCGGTGTTCCACCATGCTTCAAGACAAAATTTCATATTTTGTAATTAGAAATAAATATTTTACAATATATAATCACATGTGGTTTTTGTGATGAATCACCATGCTGTAATTATGTTCAATTTGTAACAATGAGAAAATATACTGCTTATCAATTTTCCATTATGATTCCTAACAGTGGTAACCTTACAGCTATGAAGTTGCATGAAAATAATTTTATATTGCGGGGTCACCACACCATGAAGAACTTTATTAAAGGGTTGCAGCATTAGGAAAGTTGAGAACCACAACACTAAGGGGTCATTTCCGGGACCCACTTGTGGGTTGAAGTCTTAGTAGGCCACTCACTTGTTAACAGCTTAAAATGCAGGCTTCAAATTGAGATTGGCATCCCCCTAGGGTACTCAGAGGATCCCCAATAGTGTAGTGGTTTCTTTGGGTTGCAATCAGAAGAGTCAACTGCTCCCTGAGATAATGAGGGAGTTTTCTATTCCTGCAAACCGTTACAGTCTCTGAAACTTGCTGGGGCAGTGCTGAGGTCGAGAATGGGCACCAAGTCCATAGCAGTGAGTTGGAGAGCACTTAGAGCCTCTCCCTGGAAGAGAAGACCTGCAACAATTTAAGACTGTGATCTCCATAGACATTGTTTCACTAGAGCAATAACCATTCAACTTTCCTAAAGCTGTGACCCTTTAATATAGTTTCTCATGTTGTGGTGAATCCCCCTCCCCAACCATCAATTTATTTTCATTGCTAGTTCATCACTGAAATTTTGCTACTGCAATGAGTCAGATGACCCCTGTGAAAGGTTTGCTTGACCCCCAAAGGGGTCACAAACGACAGGTTGAGAACTGCTGCCTTAGCGCCTCTGTAAGGAATAGATGACATGGGTCACTTTAAGAGTGTAATTTCCAAGACATTATTCCCTAAACATGTCCTGACTTGGAACTCTCTTAATTCCATTAAAGATCAGGTACTTTTTTTACCAACTTACCCAAGAGTCCGGGTATTTTTTTGGCTGTTAGGTTTTTTTGCATTAAACCATAAGTGGATGGTTTTTTGCACTAAACCATAAACATGAGTAAACTCTGGATCCATCTGCATAAAGGGTGGTGTGGCAGTTATATAATCTCCTGTCAACCTGTGAAGGGGTGTAGTCTAGCCTGTCAATCAGGTCGCATGTTGATGACCTCACTTGGAAGATACAAAATACAATTTTAAGCAAAAAGGAAATAGTGTTCATGAATTTAAGCTCACTAGAGGCCAGATACATTCTCTGCTTGTCTCTGGTAGACATCAGTGTTGAAAAGTCACATGGAGCTATACTGATGAAGCCAGAGCCCAGGAACAGGAGGAACCATGTGGAAACCCATAGCAGTGCTGAGATGCTTCCACCGCCACTGGATCCACAAGACTTTCTAACCACTGGCCTGTGACCAGCTTGCATTCTATGTCATTGCATGTGCTGCTTGAGTGTGACGAGGGATTTATAGAGTGGTGTCAGACATATAAGCTCTTATCAGACTATGAACCTGATCTAGACTGAGCTGGGATATTTTCTTAATACAAAATTACTCTTTAATGTAAAACTCTCTTATATGAGTGTCTCTGGATTTATTTTTCTAGCCAACCCAGACTAACATAGGTGGTAAAGGCAGCATCATAGCATTCTCTCCTTTTTCATCACCTCTTTTCAAACTTCTTCTATTTGACTGTGTCCCCTCCCACACACAAAAGCACACCTTTTACTTATCACAAAATTGTTACATTGCATTTTTCCTGCAGTTCAGTTACTTTGGGTGCCAAAAAAGCAACAAGTTGAGAAATTGTGCATAGTTTCTTATCAAGGTACCATAACATCGCTAGCCATCCTATTATAAACAGGGTCCATTTCCAATCCAAAATTTCCCTCTATATTTAATGATTATTAAAATTTTCAATGTAATTTTGTTGGTTTTATCAAATTGGCTGCTACTAATCATTGTCATAACTCAGTCAGAAGAGATGTTTAACCCTCTGAGTATGATAGTTACAGGAAATTATTACAAAATTCAATTTTAATTTATATTCATATTTTTGATATAGAAAGGATGAGCAGATGATCAATAAAAGACTTTCAAGCATGAAAAATATTATATTATGATAACATTCTGGGGAAGAAATGTAATAAAAATACAATTTCAAGCAAAAAGGTAAGATTGTTCATGAATTTTTAAAGTCAATGGTTCTGGGTACAATACCATTATGGCATTTAGATTCCCTTGGAAACATTTAAGAGCATAATCTGAGAGTTACAAGTTTAAATGACAATATTTACAATATGTGGAAAATTACATCCTTTTCAACCACTTAAAGGTATCATTAAAAATGTATAAGGGGAGATATAGCTAAAATATAATAATAATTTTCCAGGATATGTAAGCAATGCAGGTTCAACTTCAGGCCCCTGGTCTAAAGGCTTTCTTGATGAGATAAAACTGCCTTTCCAGACAGTCTCTGCCAGTTGGTTTCAATGACCCACGGTGAACCTAGTCCCCTATGAGCCTGGGTTCTCTGACCAGTAAAATGGAGAGAAACGCTAACTACGTATGTAAATTACTCGGCATTCTGCTTTGCTTCAGACAGCTCCAGGTATCATTGTGATCACCACCACTTCTGGATATGAGGGGCCCGGAAGAAGGTTTCTGTGGGAAGAGGCAGCAGGAGAATACAAAAGCCACGTGTGGCCTTCAGAACCACTTTGCAGCTTGCTCAGATCTCAGTCGGACAAAATCAGGACTCCAGATCTGAGCAAGATTCCAAACACTGCGGCGTCTCCTCTGTTGCATGTTTTATGGCCGTGAGTATTCCATCACGCAGCCCTCAGTGTGGCTTTAATGGCAGAACCAAGTTTCCAGCTGGACAACGTTAGAGATCAGTAGCACCTTTGGAAGGTTGGCAAGTCAAAGCAGCACCGCAGAGATCACCAGCCTCCCTCAGCCAAGATGCTGCCTCTGACCAAGTACTCGGGGGACCACAGGAAAAAACGCTCCCCTCATACCTGTACACAGCCTTTAACCTGTGCCAAAAGGACTCTGAGGATTTGAAAGAGACCACAGTACCTATTGTGAAGACAGCAAGGCGGGTCAGGCAAGGTTTCCTTCCACTGGGGTGATAACAAGTCAAAATTCATTTTATGTCACCTGACAAGAACACCTTGCTCACTAAAGACCAGGTGTGTCTGCACCCCGTCTCACGGGCCACCAGGGGGACTGAGGGAAAGGAGAGAAATGGCTGGTGGATAACCAGGACTTTTCTCCAGGAAGCAGGAGAGAGGAGTTTAAGAAATGGGACTCAGACAATTGAGCCAGATACAGTTGCATGAGGGAAGTTCGTTTCATGCAAGGTTTGGCGTCTGGGAAGAAATACCTCTATCAGGACTCTTCGCTATCCATGGTCATTGAGAGCCACCCTAAGTGGACCCCAGCTCACTAGACTCCGCAACAGTAGAAGTAGATAGAGCCAGTGGGGTGGCAACCTCATGATTGGCTGGAACTTGGACCACTGGAATACCACAGGTTCTTTGGGAGGGGGCGGGGTGGGACTGATTGTCAGCAATGGATCGCCTGATCGTTCTTCTTATAACCTTATCAGTTTGGTATCACCACTCAACATTATAGCCTTCACTGACTAGACCTATGGTGGCTGCGCTATGGAGTGTTCGCTGAGAATCTATCCAATGAAATCCAGTCTGGTATATGAGAATTCAGCCCCTGAACCCCCACTACCTTCTCTCTGTCATGATCTCTTCTCTTGGGTAGGTTGTTCTATCTACAAGAAGTTCTGTTTCCTCTTCCTGTACAACAGAGATGGCAAAGAAAGGCCCAATGATCTCCTTCTAAAATTCAGCCTCCAATAATCTTTATATATAGTTCTATTCTGACACACTTGGAGAACCATCAGTTAGTCTTTTAATGGGAATGAAAATAAAATGTGCTCCGAAGAGGACTGTGTGTGTAAAATAAAGCAATGAGGTTTTTCATAAACATGCCTAATTATAACTATCATCTGTTTTAAAGCACACACCCACAACAGTCCCCTGTTATTAGCTGTCATAAAATAAACGCTGATGGCTGACAAGAACAATAACTTAGGTGCTTCTAAATTTCTTGGTTCCTTTACCAAATATGAATTCTGGGGCCCAGGGAAGGGGCTGGGGAGACTTCCTGGAATAAGTCTGGTGATCTGGCTTGAATGAGAAAAAGCACAGGTTCCAGAGCACACGTTCTCAAGAGCATCAGTAACTATGAGTTGTTTTGATGATCACTTTAGTGGTTATAGCTAAACGTTAAAATCAGACCTCCAGGAAGTCAAAATAATTAGTCAAAGAAATTTCAATTCTATCCAAATTGTCTGTTTTCCACATTATGCCAAACAATTGGCATAATTGACCTGCCTAGTTCCTCCCCCCCATTCAATAAACTGAAAATGAGTGGGAAAAATTAATAACAATTTAAGTTTCTGAAAAAGATGACTGCGCTGTCAGCGATTAGAACAGCCATTTGAGGGTTGTCTCTATTTGGAACAAGCATAAATGAGGGGCTAGAAATTATAACAGATGAAAAATCTCCACTAGCTTCCTAATTAGATTTCTCGGGAGGCAATGATTATTTAAGTGTCTTCAAAGAAGAGTACTTCATTGGTCTGAAGGAGTGCCTATAATTTTACCAGGTTGAAAGACAGCCAAATGTTTCAATTAGACCCAGTTCATCCCTCTAGTAGCTTGGCTTCCAACTTTTTAACTCTGGTCCCCAGTAAAGTCCATGTCTTCCACTCACTGTTAAATATATAAGTATCTAAAATAATACTTACCCTTATGTAACCATATGGTGTGATGAATTTGGACATGTTCTACCAATTTCATTGTTTCTTTAAACACTGGCTACAGGAGGGTCTGAGACCAAACACTATATAGGGTCCCTATCAGTCAGTTAGAATTGACTCAATGACAGTGAGTCAATTTTTTAAAAATTGGCCCCCAAACTAATTTTGGTCTGCAACCTAGTTTGAAAAACATGAATCTAACATATACTGGATTTTGTACCTTGAGTTGGAGTTTTCACCATCTCATGAATTATAAATAAATCATAAAATGTTTGGTTTGAATCTGAACTAAACCAAAGATTGCTAATTGATAAATAGATGAGATAAATAAGCAATTTGGAATATAACAGACTCTGAGGTTCTTACTTTGTGTGTGTGTGTGTGTGTGTGTTTGTGTATTTCATCCAAGATTCCTTAACTAAGGCACAAGTCAGAATTCTATTCCAGACAAAGTGCTGGTGGCACCGTGGGTTACACAATGGGCTGCTAATTGCAAACCCAACAGTTCAAAATATGAGATCAAGGTGACACTTCCTACTCAGAAAAATGTAGTCTCCGAAACCCACAGGGCCACTTCTAGTCTGTGCTAAGGGTCATTATGAATCAGCATTGATTCAGTGGCAGTTAGGGTTTCATTGTTATTGCTGCAGCTTAGAAATTTATTATTAACTACAAGTAAAAGAGGTGAAAAATCTTGTATGTGTGAGCAGGTATCCATGCACGTGAATCCACCTGTGAGGGACAGCTTATGAAAGTGTGCTCTGAGCGGCGTGTGCTCTGAGAGGACATGGCAAACGTGTGGAAAAGAAGCAAAGAGTGGGCCACTTTGCTTATTGTCTCCCTTCTTTTGTGTGTTTTCTTTTCATGTTAGGCAGGGTTCTCTAGAGAAATGAAACCAGACCAGAAGTACAAAAACATACATATGTGTATACGTGGTTTATACACCAAGAAGGAACATACTGGCTAATTAGTCCACAGAGCAGTACAGAGGGCTCAGCTCATTTCAACTAACTTTTGTGGAACAGTTAACGTACTGAAGGTCCTTCAACTCACCAGGGCTGACGGTCCAAGGTCAAGGAATCAGACAGTGAAAACTTCTTTCCTTGGGCAAGACAGGCAAAGTCTGCCCACAGGCAGCAGGCAACGGGGTGATTCAGCAATAGTCACTAGCTTAGGAGTTTAACAAAGCAGACCCCAAGGAATAGCAGACTCAATTGATGCTTGGTAGCAGGATTCGCCAGCCTTAAGCTCAATTTCAAGCACGGCATTTGCCAGCAGCTTGGCGAAGCAGGCCTTGAAAAAGCCTCAAACTCCAGAGACTGGATCCATAGGTTGAATTGCAGCACACAGATGAGTCAAAGAACTAGCTCAAGTAACAGCACACTGATCCCATCATTAGGGAGGAAGAGAGAAGAGGGCACACCTTGGAAAGTCATTGCTCTCCAATCAAGCCTGATTAAACTCCACCCAGATGTTCCTATTGACCTAGTTGGCACAATAAACTTAAGGATCACAATGTTTTCTTTCCCCTTTTCTCCCATGAACTGTTTTTCCAAGTATTTGGTCCTGGAAGTTTCCAACACAATGTAATAAATGACAATGAAAGTTTTGTTGATGGTAATGTATAATGGAGAACAAAGATTGGGTGGTTAACTGAACACTTTGTGGAGCACAGTTTAACACTGACACACATTGTTTTCAATCACTAGTTCCTCAGAAGCATATCTCCCGGTTTTTCTTCCAAGGTACCACTGGGTGGACTTGAAATGCCAACCACTTGGTGAGCAGGCAAGCATGTTAATAATTTCTAGCACCAAGGTACGATACATTGTATATGCTAACATTACATATATGTAGAATAAAAATTTGTGACAAACCAGTTTTTCCAGAAAAACTGATGGAGAAAAACAAATATATTTTAGGTAATAATTAGCTATCATCTGCTCCTTGGCAGAGTGACTGTCATTGGCCTAATTTATTGTCTACCTTTGGTGTGTTAGGCTCTCTAGATAGACAAAGCAAGGGCACTGTGTGTGCAGACATATGTATGATGATAGGTTTATACAGTATGAAGGAATACAATAGCTAACTAGTCCATACAACAGTACAGAGGGCTCAGTTCAACTCACTTCTGTGGAACTTCTTGGAAGTTCTTTAACCCATAAGGGCTGCTGGGTCCCAGGTCAAGGAAACAAGCAGCTGAGACTTCTCTTAGGCAATTCCAGTAGACTTCGCCGATAGTGCAGGTCACCAATAGCCAGCAGCTCAGGAGACTAGTGAAGCAGACCCAAGTGGGATAGTGAACTCAAGCAATGCAAGATGACAGGACCCACCAGCTCAGGGAACGTACACATCAACAGCGTGACAAAGCAGGTCTCTAAGGAACCTCAAACTTCTGAAACGATCCTCTGGTTGGCTTGTCTCTCAGGTGGTGGTGATACCAAATTGAGTCAGAGAGCTAGGTAAAGCAACTTCAAGCAGGTCCAATAGAGAGAGAGAGAGAGAGAGAGAGAGAGAGAGAGAGAGAGAGAGACAAGCATTAGAGAGCCATTGCCTTCCAAGCAAACTACCACCTGATTAACTCCACTCGTTTCTATTGGTCAGGTTGGCATGATAAAACTACCTATCACACTTGAATTCTATGGTCAGAATGTTTCCATGGGAAACAGGATTTTGTTATGTGCTAGTTTAATCACTGTAATTGTAATCGACAAAAGCGTTATTGTGGACTTTATTTTTGTGGGCAAAACATTGTGTGTATTCTGTGAGCTAGAACATCTAAGGAAATGTCACTCATCAGCATCCTATCATGCAGGGAGAATATTCACTAAATGGTTCTGATTACTGGGTCAAGGCTTTAATATGCTTAAATGGTACTTTTCATAGTGTGTAATAGATGTTAGTTTTTCATTAAACCACAAGGTGGCAAGTGCAGAGAAAATATTAGCTAATGACTCATTCATTCATTCCTAGCATGGAAATGTTGCTCACTGATTCACTTTTTATTCATTCAGAGTAAGCTAATTTATAAACAACAAATTCAAAATGCATTACTTCATGACATCAATATTGAGCAAAGTTACTACCCATTGCAGAGGTAAACACTGTCATATCAATTGTACGTTAAGTAAAACTTCAGTGCCTTGAAATAGGACTTTTCCATCTTTCCTTTTGGCAAAGTGTACATTGGGTGAACTCCAAGGCAGAGCCCAAATTGAAGAAAGAAGAGAGGAAAAAAAACCCTTCTAAATACCAAAAAAAAAAAAAAAAAAAATTCACCAATATGGGCTAATAATCCATTCTGAAGATGTTTGAAATAATATTTTATTCCTTACATTATGAAGTATATGGATAAAATCAAATTTAATTTTATGAAAAATTTTAATATTTCCCTTTGAGTTTTTGTATCCATGAAGTCTATAGCATTGCATAGTTTTAAACCTTATTAACTGTATTATGAAACACAACCTTTTTAGCTTGTTTTTCAATTTGTCTGTTTAAAACGTGTTTTATTCATACTCATACAGTTCTCCTTTACTTATTTGATGACTATATTTTATTTTATATATACATTACCATGGTACTTAATACTGTTAAGTATTAATGGCTGTTGTAGATTATGTTAGTCTGGGTATACCAAAGAAACAAATCCAGAGAGACACTTATATGTGTATAAAAAAGAGGTTTAAAAAATGAAAGGGGAAAGAAAGAGGTTTATATACAAGTGCAATTGAATCCCAGTCCAGTCCAGTCCAGATCAAGTCCATCAGTCTGACATTAGCCCATAAGTACGATATCAATCTATAAAGTCTTCTTCAGACTCAAGAAACACATGCAATGATGTCCAATGCAGGAAGATCACTGGCCAGTGAGTGGGAAGTCTTGTGGATCCAGTGGCATTGGAAATATCTCAGCATTGGCAGGCATCTCCACATGGTTCCTTCACCTGCAAAACTCTGTTTCATGGTAGCTTTATGTAGTTTCTTCTCCAAAAGGTCTCACAGGCAGTGAGCTAAGAAGTCTCTTGCCTCCAAGTAGGAATACCAGAGAATCCTCAGGAAAAGATGATCCCCACATAGAGGCCTCATTGTCTATCACCTGATTGACAGGCTAGACTCCACCCCTTACTCTTAATCCTTAAATTGACTCCAAATGATGTAACTACCACAAAGACATTTTGGTTATTTCCAAAAGTCACTATGAAAGCAATACTACAATAACAACCTAGTACTAGATATGGATGTGCTAGGCCACAGGATATATAAAGGGAGTCTCTGTTTTGCCATGTATTTGTGTCATGATAGTTCACACTTCCCACTGTAGGGTTGTGTGTGTGTGCTTGTGTGTGTACAAGCAACTACATACCATATTACACAGAGCACATACTTTGCTAATGCAATTATATTTTATTGTTTGGATATCATTTATATTTCTTTGAGAATATCTAAATTTTGCTTGTTTTGTTTGCTTGGATATTTTAACTATTATACTCTAATTGACAATCATAGACATTCCCCAAGAATTTTCTTCTAGTATATTTTTTCTAATGAAATGGAAAACTAAGGTTTTTTTCTTTTAACTTGCAAATGGTCAGTCACCTGAGGAGTCTGACCTTCTCTGACTTCCACCTGGGAAAAGAAGAATCAAACTCCCCATCAGCCTGAGACTGCTTCCTATTAGATGGGGGTTAGACAATCTTTCCCCTCTGACTTTTCTGATATCAAACATTCCTCCCACAGCACTCTCTACTTTGCACTTTGGTAATTCATCGCAATGGCCACACAGAATTCACAGACAATACCCATGATAATGGACTTTATTGGTAGATATTAAAATAAAATGTTACAATTAATTAAAGTGACAATGAAATGCTTGTGATACAGCTCTTCCAGTCAGACCAACCTTGTCCCAGTCACGGCTGCAAGCAGGCTTTCCTCTGGTCATTGGCCGCTTAGTCACAGGCCCCTTGGCCTCTGCCCACCTTAGAAAATGTTTTTTGTTTTGTTAGAACTGAAGAATTTCATTAAAAGGACAGGAAAAGACCTGTGTGCAGGGACCACCTCTCTAGAAAAGATTGAGAGTGCTCAGAAATGTTATAACACTCTTTGAGGCTGCAATCAAATGTCAAAAAAGCATGTCACTCCATCATAAATCTAAGCTGCCTACATAAGGCACTCACCTTTATTCTGAGTCCTGGGAAACACGTCTCAGTGAGATCGGTTTAATATGTATGAGATGAAGATTGGAGTTCACTGTTTTCAGCGTGAAAACCAGTTATTTGAAAGTCTTTTATTGAAAAGTCTATTTTCCATATCATGATACTTCTGAGATATACAGAATTTCAATACGCATTTGAGTCTGCTTCTGGTTCTTGAGGCCCATTGGTCAGTTTCAGCAATCTTTGTTGTTCTTGTTATCTGTCCTTGATTTGGTTCCCACCCATAGTGACCCTGGCCGACTTGCTTCTCAGGATTTTTCCAAGGCTGTGAAGCTTTGAAGAATCACACTTCCACATCTTATCCTGTGTAGCAGCTACAGGCTTCCACCCACCAAGCTTTTGTCGAGTAACTGAGAGCTCAACCCCTACACCACCGGGGCTCCTCTGCAGAGAGGACAGCCTCCGGTCTCAAAAGAAAGTTCTCCTCTGCTCTAATTGATTATTCTGAGGTGGAATGGACTGGAAGGCACGAACAACAAATTAATGAGTGTAGGCGTATACTGTGTTGATACCTGAGAAGGCAATTCCTCCATTCTTTTTTTTTTTAATTCATTTTATTGGGGACTCATACAGCACTCATCATAATGTATACATACATACATACGTTGTGTCAGTAGTTACATCTTTTCTGGGATGGGGTGGGTTTTTTTTTTTTTTTGATTTGTGAGAAGTAAGCCAGTTTTATAGGGCAAGCAAGCTTAGGCAATTAGCATATTGTGATCTTCTAAATTAACAAGTGAATGGCAGCACAGCTGCAAGTCTGGCTTCAGAGGCCAGGGCTGTTTACAGTTACAAAGGCGACAAACTACAAACCCCAGGCAACAAACTGCAACAGAGTTCAGGCATATTCGGCCTGTAGCCAGGTCTAGCATGTCTGGGCTGGACAGCTCCTGACAGGTCCCCCTTTTTTATTTTTTCAAGTAATATCCTCTCGGGAACTCTGCCTGTCTTAGGTTGTCAGGACACACACTCAGTCCTTACCCGTCATTGGTCAATGGCCTTCTAATGTCACCATGGCCTGTCTTAGGTTGGTAAGGAGTGCTCCTGATCTTACCCGTCATTGGCTGTCAAGTTCAGCTCACGGAGGCAGAGGGTCTTATCACATACTAGTCGTGTGTGCCACTCTGTTCAAGATCGCTCATCTCCAAGCGACAATAATGAACTTGCAGGGGCCTTGCTTGAATGGTCTCAATCTGTTACTTAATAAATGCCATGAGGTCTTTGAATAATACTGGCCGTAATGAAAGCAAAAGCAATAAACTAACGAGGGGCCCCACAGTGGCAAGAGGTAAGGGAACAGTCCATTGAGCCTGGTCCACAGTGGATTGGTGGTCAACTCCTTTCTTCTCTTCTCCGAGTCTTCTTGCAGCCACTTGGTTTTGTCTCTTACGATTCCAGATTTGTTGGCATAGAAACAGCATCTTTCCTGTAAAGCCAAACAAATACCTCCCTGCTCTGCAGCAAGTAAGTCTAAACCTCTTCTATTTTGTAATACTACTTCTGCTAAAGAA